>PVIJ01007567.1:0-81566 GCA_004024925.1 Scalopus aquaticus
GATCACAGGTGAATTGGTGGTGGGCTACCCAAGGGGAATACAAAATGTAAAAGACATAAATAACAATAAAAATATATATAAAAAAATAAGTTTTGTGGCACTTTTACTTGCCATTGTCTTGCCGTTTCTGCAATATAGCAGTAGTCTTGGTCTTGATAGGAGACATCCTGTTTCTCA
This sequence comes from Scalopus aquaticus, assembly GCA_004024925.1. NCBI lineage: Eukaryota > Metazoa > Chordata > Mammalia > Eulipotyphla > Talpidae > Scalopus > Scalopus aquaticus. The sequence continues at coordinate 178 of PVIJ01007567.1, forward strand.
GGCTTCCACACCACATCTCCTTAAAATGAAGGAGCATCCTTATCTTCTACATGATCTTAGAGGTAAAACTTACAGTTTTTACCTTTAAGTATGTTGTTAGATGTTGTTAAGCATATATGCCCTCTATTAGCTTGAGGTGTATTCCTTCTATTCCCATTTTTGAGTGTTTTAATCATAAAAGAATGTGGACTATTATAAAATACTTTCTCTACATTTATTGATTTGGTCATATGATTTTTATCTTTTATGACGTGGTGTATTATATTGATTGATTTTCACATGTGAAGCCATCCTTGAGTCACTGGAATAAATCCCATTTGATCATGCTGTATAATCTTTAATGTATTGCTGAATTCAGTTTGCTAAGATTTTGTTGCAGATTTTTTCATCTGTGTTCATCAGTCATATCAGTCTGTAATTTTCTTTTTTTTTTTTTTTCAGTATACTTGTCTGCCTAGGTATCAGAGTAATGTTGGATCATAAAATGTGCTTAGCAGCATTCCTTTTTCTCAACTTTTGGGAAGAGTTTGAGAAGGATAAGTAATACTTTTCTTTAAAGGTTTGGTAGAACCCACTAGTGAAACTAGTGAAACTGGTCTTGGGCTTTTGTTTTAAGGGGTACTTTTGATTACTGTTTCAATTTCCTTGCTTATAATTGTACTGTTCAATTTTTCTGTTTCTTCCTTGTTCAGTCTCAGAAGCTGAATACATCTATGAATTTGTCCATTTCTTCTAAGTTTATTGGTTATTTCTGCTCTATTGTTATTTCCATCCTTCCTTCTACTGGCCTTTTGTTTTGTTCTTTTTCTTTACCTAGAGCCTTATAAGATTTGATTGAGCTTTTTCTTGTTTCTGAATATGGGTACGTACTGCTGTGTATTCCCACTTAGCACTGTTTTGCTGCATCTCATAGGTTCTGATAGTTCATGTCTTCATTTTTGTGTGTCTTTGAGTATTTCTTAATATATTTTTTATTTTCTCATTAAGCCAATAGTCATTCAGTGATATGCTATTCAGTAGCTGTATACCTTGCTTTCTTTTGGTGGTTGACTTCCAGTTTGATTACAATTGTAATAAGATACTTGATATGATATCAGTCTTCATGAATGTATTGATAATTGTTTTGTAACCCAGCATGGGGTCTTTCCTGGAGAATATTCCATGTGCACATGAGAAAAATGAGAAATCAACTTCTAGGAGATACACCGTCCTAAAAATGTTTATTAAGCCCATTCCTCATCTAATATCTTGTCTCAAATTTTCTGGTTCTATTTCCTTGTTCAGTTTGTGTGTATGTGGTTTTCTTCTCTTCTGTTTAGATAGAAGAGCTCCAGTCAGTCTTTCTTCTAGGGATGATCTATGTTTGCCAACTCCTTCAGCTTCTGTTTGGGGAGACCTTTATTTCTCACTCAAATCTGAAAGTCTTGTAGATATAGTATTTTTGGCTAACAGTTTTTTTCTATTATAGCAGGGTTTGATTACATCATTCCATTCTCTCCTTGACTGTAGTGGATGTGAGTATTGTTATATGTAATCTGCTTTTTACCCCCCAAGCCACTTTGAGTATACTTTCTTTTTATTTGACATTTGGTAGTTGCAATGATACATGTCTTGTTACAGGTCTCATTACATTTAGATATCCAGGCATGCTTACAGCTTCATGAACTTGTACATTTAGTTACTTCACTGGTTTGGGAGATTTTCCTCCCTCATTGAATAACTTCTATATTCCCCAATCTCTCTCTTTCCCTTCCAACATAGGCATTATCCTTAAGCTGCCTTTCCTAATAGAGTAGGGTAGTTCTTGAAATGATTATTCATTTTTTTCCTCAAATTTTTCTGACACCTAGATATGTTCTGCATTATTTCCACTGAGGTTAACAATTCAGTGTGCCATTTGCTCTATTCAGTTTCCATAGCTTTCTCCAGAATGTGTTAACTGTTATTGATCTTTGTACATCCTGCAACTCTACTATTTAATTATAGAAAGATTCATTTTGTATTTCCTGCTTAATTTTATATCTGAATTAGTATATATCTTTGATTAACTTTTGTGAGTTCTTGTACATCACTTTAACATGCTTTTCTGAATTTTCTTTCATCTCTCTTGAGTTACTTTTTATAGCAATTTTGATACCTTTATCTGATAGGAATATAAAATCTTCCATGCATTTGTGTCTGATATTCGCACCTTGTGACTTCATATTCACCTGAGATCTCAAGATACCATGTGTTGATTTTTTAAAAAATATTTACTTATTTATGCATACAAGCTGGGGTACAGGCCAGAGGCGTGGGATGGCGAGAGGGTTCACCAGACACAAAGTGGGGAGCAGAGCAGGTAGATGGACGGAAATACACTGCTGAGGGGAGCAGCGGGCAAGACAAGAGGGGTCTGCAGCATCGCTGCTGCCGACAGCTCCACAGCGTAGTGCTTAACCTCTGCACCACCAGGGAGGCCCCATGTGTAGATTTTTTGGTCTTAATATTTTGCTGCCCTAAATGTCCTTTTTTTTTTTTCAAAGTTAGATTTTCTTATTTCTTTATATATTTTTGAGGAAACATTAGTTTAAATCATTGTGATTTGAGATATAAGATCTCCCTCTTCAGGTGCTAATTCCACACAATATCCACCACCAAAACACCCACAGTCCTTCACCATAGACCTCCACCATATTCCATTATGCTCCCACCACTCTGTTCTTCCCCCTCCCCTTTCTACTTTGGTTGTCTTGGTGAGATAGTCAGATTTCTAAGATTTGTTATTGGTTTGGCTTTATTTGATCCTTGATTTCTCTGTTATATTCCACATATAAAATGACACACCTGGTGTTTGTCTTTCTTCTTCTGATTTATTTTGCTTAGTACTGCCCCCTGCAGTTCCATCCATGTAGCCATGCATGGTAAGAGCTTATATTCTTTATAGAGTTTCTTTATTTATACTCAGTATTCCATTGTGTATATATATACCACACTCATCAGTAGTTGGGCATATAAGTAGTTTCCGTGGTTTGGCTATAGTAAATAGTGCTACAGTGAACATAGAGTGTGTATATCCCTTTCAATTACTGCTTTTGTATTCTCTAGGTCTATGAGTGAAATTGTTGGGTCATATGGCAAATGCATTTTTGTTCATTTTTATCTTTTCTTTACATAGGTATTGGACCAGTCTGCATACCCACCAGCAGTGTAATGGTGTTTCTTTGTCTCTACAGCCTCACCAGATTTGTGTTTTATGATTTTTTGATATGGGACTTTCTCACAGGATTGAGGTGGTATCTGATTGTAGTTTTGATTTGCATTTCCCTGATCAGTGATGATGAGCATTTATTCATGTATATGTTGGCCATCTATATGTCTTCTTCAGGAAAGTGACTATTAAGCTCTTCTGCCATTTTTTAAAAAAGATTTATTTTTTATGCATACAAGCTGGGGTGTAGGCCAGAGGTGTGGAGTGGTGAGAGGGTTCACCAGAGACAGAGTGGGGAGCAGAATAGGCATATCGACTGAAATACACTGCTGAGGGGAGCAGTGGGCGAGGCAGGAGAGGTCTACTCTCCCATGTGGGAATCTCCCTGACTGGGTATCGAATTCGTGGCTCTGGATAGCTTCATAGTGCTGCACTTAACCCGTTGCACCACCAGGAAGGGCCTCTTCTGCCATTTTTAATTTGGTTATTTGATTTCTCTCTTTTTTTATTTGTATGCCGTCTTTGTAGATCTTGGATATGCACATCTCATAGGATGTGTGTTGTGCAAATATTTTCTACCATTCTATAAGGTGTCCTTTTGATTCAGCGATAGTTTCACTCAACTGTGCAGAAGTTTTTAGTTGGATGTAGTCCCAGTTGTTTATATTTATTTTGTTTTTCTTGCTGTTGGAGATGAATTGTCAAGGACATTTCTGAAGGATATGTAGTGGAGTGCTTTCCCTGTTTTCATCTAAGTAGTTTATGGTATTTTATTACATGCAAGTCTTTGATCCATTTTAAGTTAATTTTTGTGTGCAGTGTGAAATAGTAGTCTATTTTCATTCTTGTGTGTGTGGCTGTCCAGTTTTCCCAACACTATTTATTGAAGACACTTTCCTTTCTCCAGTGTACAACCCTGTCTCCATTGTCATATAGGTTTATTTCTGGGCTTTCAATTCTAATCCATTGGTCTATGTTTTTTTTTTATTCCAGTATCATACTGTATTGATAATTATACCTTGGTAGTATAGTTTGAAATCTGGGAGTGTGATAGCTCCATACTTCCTTTTTTTTCATTATCAGGATTTTTTTTTACTATTCAAAGACTTCTGTGGTTCTATATAAATTTTACTAGTGCTTTTTCTATAATTTGGAACAATAACTTTGAAATTTGACAGGTATTCCACAGAATCTATATATTGCTTTCAGTAAGATGGCCATTTTGACATTAACTTTTCAAATCTATCACAAGGTAATATCTTTCCATTTCTTACTGTCTTATTTCTTTAAAAGTATCATAGCTTCCATTGTAAAGATCCTCCTATGTTAAGTTTACTAGTAGGTATTTAATTCTTGTTGATGCAATTATAAGTTGATTGTTTTCTTGATTTCTCCCTCTTCTAGCTTATTGTTTGCATATAATGAGGCAATAGACTGTATATTGATTTTGTAACTTGCTGCTATACAGAACTGATTGATTGTTTCAATTAGTTGAGTCTTCAGGGTTTTCTGAGTATATTATAAGTCACCTCCAAATAATAATAGCTTTATTTTTATTTCCCAATTTTAATTACTTTATAGGTTTCTCTAGCTAGAACTAGTAATGAGGTCATCCTGTTTTGTACAAATATTAGTGAAAAAGCTTTCAGTTTTATACATTGAATATTATGTTTGCTGTGAATTTGTCTTATTGGACCTTTATTATATTGAGGTATGTTCCTTGTATTCACAGTTTTTGAGTGTTTTTATCATAAATGAATGTTAAATTCTGGCAAATGCTTTCTTAGCATAATAATATAATCATAAGATTTTTTTATATTTACTTTTGTTGATGTGGTGAACACTATGATTGATTTTCAGATATTTAAACAATCTTGTTTCTCTGCAAATAATCTCACATGGTCATGGCATATGATCCTTTTAATGCATTTTCAAATTTGGATTGATAATATTTTGATGAGGATTTTTGCATCTATATTCATCAGGAGAATTGGTCTGAACTTTTTTTATGGTATCTTTGTCTGGTTTTGGTATTAGAATAATGACCTCATAAAGGTGTTTGGAAGCATTCTTTCTCAGACTACTTCTTCCAAAAGGAAGTATTCTTTTGGAAGAATTTGAGAGTTCCAGGTATTATCTCCAGGTATATATATTCGCAATTCCAGTGTGCATAAATACCACATCTTCTTGATCCCATTGTCTGCTTTTGGGCATTTGGGTTGTTTCCACATCTTAGCTATTGTAAATAATGCTGCAATAAATAAGCATAGGAATGCCAGGTATCCTTTTGAATTAATGTTATTGTGCTACTTGGGTAGATTCCTAGGAGTGGATTTGCTGGGTCATATGGTAGCTCCATTTTTAGTAGTTTGAGGAACTTCCACACAGCTTCCCATAGTGGTTGGACCAGTTTGCATTCCAACAGCAGTGTAGGAACATTCCTTTTTCTTCATATCCTTGCCAAAATTTATTTTTTCCAGATGTTTTAAATATATGCCATTCTCCCTGGTGTAGGGTAGTATCTCACTGTGGTTTTGATTTGCATTTCCAGGCTATAATTGATGTTGAACATTTTTTCATATACCTATTGGCCATTTGCATTCCTTTTTGGAGAGGTGTCTTTTTAGCTTTTCTCCCCATTTTTTAACTGGATTTTTAATTTGTTTTTGTTGAATCATGTGAACTCTTTGTAGATCTTTGTGATCAGTCCCTTATCCGTTCTATTGTATATAAGAAATTTCTCCCAATCAGTAAGGTGTCTCTTTGTTTTGGTTAATGTCTTTTATGCTGTACAGAAGTTTTTAGTTTGATGTAGTCCCAGCTGTTTATCATTTCCTTCACATTCTTTGCTTTGGGGGATGAGTCTTCAAAAATATTACTAAGATGTATGTCATGTATTGTTTTGCCATGTTTTCTTCTGTATATTTTGTGGTTTTAGGTCTTATGTTCAATTTGCTTATCCATTTTGAGTTGGCTTTTGTGCATGTGGTGGTCCAGTTTTCCCAGCACTATTTATTGAACAAACCGTCCTTGTTCTATTGCATATTCTTTGCTTTTTTGTCAAAGATTTGTTGTCCATATATGAGTGGCTTTATTTCTGAGTTTTCTATTCAATTCCATTGGTCTGTTTTTATTCCAGTGCTATATTGTCTTAATTATTATGATTTTGTAGTATAGTTTGAAGTCTGGGAGTGTGATCCCTCCATTTTCTTTTTTTTAGTGAGGAGAGCTTTGACTGTTCGAGGTTTTTTGTGACTCCATATGAATTTCATTAATATTTGTTTTATTTCTTTGAAGAATGTCACTGAATTATTTATTGGAATTATGTTGAATCTATAAATTCTTTCAGTAGGGTGGACATTTTGAAAATGTTAGTTCTTTGAATCCATGAGTATGGGATGTATTTACATTTCTTTGTATTTTCTATATCTTTTACAATGCTTTGTGATTTTTGTTGTATATGTCATTCACCTCCTTTGTTGGGTTTATTCCCAGGTATTTGATTTTTTTTGTTTCAATTGTCAATGAAATGGTTTTCTTAATTTCTTCCTCAGACTGATTGTTTGCATGTAGGAAAGCTACTGATTTTTGTGTGCTGATTTTTTATCCTGCTACTTTACTAAACTGGTTTATTGTTTTAATTTGTTTTTCTGTGGAGTTTTTGGGGTTATCTATGTATATTATCATATCATCTGCAAATAGTTATAGTTTTACTTCTTTCCCTATTTGGATTCCTTGTATGTCTTTCTCTTGCCTTATTACCCTGGCTAGGACTTACAGTATTATATTGAACAGCAATGGTGAGAATGGACATCCTTGTCTTGTTCCAGGTTTTAAGGAAAAGGCTTTTAGCTTTCACCATAGAGAATAATACTGACTGTGGGTTTGTCGTATTTGGCTTTTATTATGTTAAGTTATGTTCTTTCTATGCCGAGAATTTCAAGCTCCTTTATCATAAATGGATGTTGGACTTTGTCAAAGGCTTTCTCAGCATCTACTGATATGAGCATATGGTTTTTATTTTTCTTTTTGTTGATATGTTGGAATAAATTAATTGATTTTAGAATGTCAAGCCATCCTTGTGCCTCTGGAATAAATCCCAGTGGTCAGTGTATTTTCCTTTTGATGCATTGTTGGATTCTGTTGACTGGGATTTTATTGAGGATTTTTGCATCAATATTCATTAGGGAGATGGGCCTATAGTTTTCTTTACTGTGTGTTGTCTTTATTTGGTTTTGGTATTAGAATAATGTTGGCTTCATAAAACGTATTTGGTAGTACGACTTCTTTCTCAATTTTTTGAAAGAGTTTATACAGGATAGGCACTAGTTTATTTCTGAACATTTGGTAGAATTTATTTGTGAAACCATCTCTTCCTGGGCTTTTTTTTTTTTTTTTAAAAAAAAGGGGGGAGGTTTTTAATTATTGTTTTCATTTAATTACTTGTGATTTGTCTGCTTGGGTTTTCTATATCTTCTTCATCTAGCTTGGGTGATTGTATAGTTCTGGGAATTTGTCCATCTCATCTAGATTGTTGAATTTGTTTGCATATAAATGTTCCTAATAATCCCTGATTATTCTTTGGATTTCTGCTGTCTCTGTTGTAATTCCTCCTCTTTCATTTTTGATCCTATTTTTTTGTGTTTTCTCCTTCTTTTGCTTTGTAAGGCCAGCTAGAGATTTGTCTATTGTCTTTTTTTTTTTTTGCAGAAATAACTTTGGTTTCATTGATGTTTGTGTTGTTTTTTAATTTGTATTTCATTTATTTCTGCTTTGATATAATTTTTATTTTCTTTCTTCTATTGTCTTTTGGTTTTTGTTGTTGTTCTTATTTTTCTAGTTCTTTGAGGTGGGAGATTAGGTTGTTTCTTTGAGTTTCTTTCTTTCTTGATGTGAGCCTGTATTGCTATATAGTTTCCTCTTATTACTGCTTTTGCTGTGCCCCATACGTTCTGTAAAGTTTGTCCTCATTGTCGCTCATCTCAAGACATTTTTTAATTTCTTTTTGATCTCCTCATTCATCCAATGGTCTTCCATAGTGTGGGTTTCAATCTCCATTAAGAGGGAGTGCTCCTTACTTTCTTTCATTACATAGTTAATTTCTAGTCTGATGCCTTTATGATCAGAGAATATAGTTGGTATGATTTTGATCTTAATGTATCTCTTGATTTGTCTTGTGAACCAATATGTGATCAGTCCTAGAGAATGATATGTGTTCACTTGAGAAAACTGTGTACAAGTATTTTTTTGAGTGCAGTATCCTATAGATGTCGAGCCCATGAGGTCTAGGTACTTATTTAGGGTTCTAGTGTCCTTGTTTATTTTTTTTCTCATTGATATTTCCATTGGTGGCAGTAGAGTGTTGAAGTCTCCTACTACATACGTATTTCCTCTAATGTCTATTTTCAGGGCTGATAATAATTGTCTGATGTATTTTGGTGCTCCTTCATTTGAGGGGTATATATTGATATTGTATTGTCCCCATAATCATAATGTAGTGACCTTCTATGTCTCTTTTTACCTTTTTTAGTTTGAAGTCTATTTTATGTAATACAAGTATAGCTGTTCCTGCCTTCTTTTTTGGTCCATTTGCTTGTAGGATTGTTTTCCAACCTTTTACTTTCAATCTGTGTTTTTTCTATTGTAGTGAAATGTGCTTCCTGTAGACAGCAGAAGGTTGGGTTCTGTTTTTTAATCCAGCCTGCTACTCTGTCTTTTTATTGACGAGTTTAGTCCATTTATGTTTAGAGTTAAAACTGATACATTGGCATCTGTATTGCCATTTTTTTATCTTTTTGTGATTCTATTCCTTACCTTATTCTGTTCTTCCTATTCATTCCTCTGTTGGTTTTGGCTCTAGGGCTTCTGTAATATTTTTTGGAGTGGTGATTTAGTAATAATGAATTTCTGAAGGTTCTGTTTGTCTGAAATGCTCCTTAATTGTCCTTCATGGAAAGCCAGAAGATCTCCAAATTATTACAACGAAAGAAAAAAAAACAGCAAGACATATGATAGTAAAACTATCGAGAATTCAAGACAAGGAAAATATATTGAAAATGATGAGGACAAAGACACAAATAACCTACAAAAGAAAGCCAATCAGGCTGACATCAGATTTCTTTGAAGAAACATTAAAGGCAAGAAGAGAATGGAGAGACATATGTAATATGCTACATGCCAACAAATGAATACTCTACCCTGCAAATACTCTACCAAGAATACTCAACCCTGCAAAGCTCTCCTTCCTCTACGAAGAAAGAATATGGACCTTCTCTGACAAACAGAAACTACAGAAATTCATCACTACCAAACCCCCACTCCAAAACTTACTACAAGAAACCATGAAGACAAAACCAACAGAGGAAAGACCAGGAAATTTGGAATAAGGTAAGGATTAGAATCACAAAAAGGTAAAAAAAAAAAAAGAAAAATATGGATGACAGTATATCAATATTAACTCTAAATGTAAATGGACTAAACACACCAATTAAAAACACACCATAGCAGGATGGATCAAAAAAGAACCCAACCTTCTGCTGTCTACAAGAAACACACTTAATTGCGAAAGATAAACAGAGATTAATAGTTAAAGGATGGAAAACAATCCTACAAGCGAATGGACCAAGAAAGAAGGCAGGAACAGCTATACTTAGAGCAGACAAAATAGACTTCAAACTTAAAAAGGTTAAAAAAGACAAAGCTGGCCACTTCATCATGATAAAGGGAACAATAAAACAGGAGGATATAACAATCATCAACATATACTCCCAAAATGAAGGAGCACCAAAATATATCAGACAATTATTATCATCCCTGAAAACATACATTAAAGAAAATACATACATAGTAGGAGACTTCAACACCCCACTTTCTCTACTGGACAGATTAAGAAGACAAAAAGTAACCAAGGACATTAAAGCTCTAAATAAGGACCTACACAACATGGGATTAACAGATATCTATCGATCTCTTCACCCCCGAAAAATTGAATACACATTTTTCTCAAGTGTGCATGGAACATACTCCAGGATCGATCACATATTAGGCTACAAAACAAACCTCAACAGATACACTAAGATCAAAATCGTACCAGCATTCTTCTCCGATCATAAAGGAGTCAAACTGGAAATAAATCATAAAAAGGAAAAAAGATATCTCCTTACCTCACGGAGACTGAAACCCACATTACTGGAAAACCAATGGATCAACGAAGAGATCAAAGAAGAAATTTAAAAATATCTAGAACTGAATGACAATGAGGACACAACTTTCCAGAACGTCTGGGACACAGCAAAAGCAGTAATAAGAGGAAAATATATAGCATTACAAGCTCACATCAAGAAACAAGAAACAACACAAAGAAACAATTTAATCTCACATCTCAAAGAACTAGAAAAAGAACAACAAAAAACCCCAAAAGACAGTTTAAGAAAGGAAATAATAAAAATCAAAGCAGAACTGAATGAAATGGAAATAAAAAAAAATCCAGAAGATTAACGAAACCAAAAGCTGGTTCTTTGAAAAAATAAACAAAATAGACAAACCACTAGCCAGGCTTACAAAGAAAAAATGAGAGATAACACAAATAAATAGGATCATAAATGAAAAAGGAGAAATCACAACGGACACAGCAAAAATAAAAAAAATAATCAGAGATTACTATAAACAGCTATACGGAAACAAGTATAACAACCGAGAGGACAAGGACAAATTCCTAAAACTATACAATCACCCAAAACTAGACAAAGAAGATATAGAACACCTAAACAGACCAATCACAAGTAGTGAAATTGAAACAGTAATTAAAAACCTCCCAAAAACAAAAGCCCAGGACCAGATGGTTTCACAAATGAATTCTACCAAACACTCAAAAACGAAATAGTCCCTATGTTACACAAACTCTTTCAAAAAATCAAGAAAGAAGGAGTAATACCAAACACATTCTATGAAGCAAATATTACTCTAATACCAAAACCAGACAAAGACAATACAAAAAAAGAAAACCACAGACCAATCTCCCTAATGAATACTGATGCAAAAATATTCAACAAAATCTTGGCCAATAGGATCCAACAATGCATCCATAAGATAATACAGCACAACCAAGTGAGATTTATTCCAGGGACACAAGGAAGATTCAACATCTGAAAATCAATCAATGTAATCCAACACATCAACAAAAAGAAAAAGACCATATGATGATATCAATAAATGGTGAGAAAGCATTTGACAAAGTACAACACCCATTTATGATAAAAGCCCTTGAAATCCTTGGGATAGAAGGAACATACCTCAACATAATAAAAGCTACATACAAAAAACCCACGGCCAATATTATCCTAAATGATGAGAAGCTGAAGGCCTTTCCCCTAAGATCAGGAACAAGGCAAGGACGTCCACTCTCACCATTACTTTTCAATATAATACGGGAAGTCCTAGCCAGAGCAATTAGACAAGAGAAAGACATTCAAGGGATCCAAATAGGAAAGGAAGAAATTAAACTGTGTCTGTTTGCAGATGATATGATAATATATATACAAAACCCTAAAAACTCCATAGAAAAACTCAAAATAATAGGCCAGTTCAGTAAAGTAGCAGGATACAAAATCAACGCACAAAAGTCAGTAGCATTCCTCTATGGAAACACCCAATCTGAAGAAGAGGAAATTAAGAAATCCATCCCCTCCAAAATTGAAACCAAAAAAATTAAATATCTGGGAATAAATCTAACAAAAGACATAAAGGACTTATACAAAGAAAACTACAAAATCTGTTAAAAGAAATAGAAGAAGACACAAAAAGATGGAAAGGCATCCCCTGCTCATGGATTGGAAGGATTAACATTATCAAAATGGCAGTCCTACCAAAAGCAATTTACAGATTCAACGCTATTCCAATAAAAATCTCAATGACATTCTTCAAAGAAATAGATCGACTACTGATGAAATTCATATGGAACCACAAAAAACCTCGCATAGCTAAAGCCCTCCTAACTAAAAAGAAAGAAAATGGAGGAATTTCTCGCCCTGATATCAAACTATACTACAAAGTCATAATAATTAAAACAGCATGGTACTGGAACAAAAACAGACAGAAAGACCAATGGAACCGAATAGAATACCCAGAATTAAAGCCACATATCTATGAACAACTAATCTTTGACAAAGGAGCAAAGAAAATGCACTGGAACAAGGACAGTCTATTCAATAAATGGTGCTGGGAAACCTGGACAGCCACATGCAAAAAAATGAAGCTAGACTACTACCTCACACCCTGCACAAAAGTCAACTCAAAATGGATAAAAGACCTGGACGTAAGACCTGAAACCATAAAGTTTATAGAAGAAAATATAGGCAAAACTCTACACGACCTACATCTCAGCAAAATCTTGAAAGACACATCCCTCAAAGCGAAGGAAGTGAAAGACAATATAAACAGATGGGATTCCATCAAAATAAAAAGCTTCTGTACAGCAAAAGAGACATTAACCAAAACTAACAGACACCCTACCAACTGGGAAAAGATCTTTGCACACAATACATCTGATAAAGGACTGATAACAAAAATTTACAAGAAACTCACACGACTCAACAAAAACAAAGCCAACAACCCAGTCAAAATAATGGGCAGAAGAGCTCAAAAGGCACTTCTCCAAAGAAGAAAAGCAAATGGCCAACAGATACATGAAAAAATGCTCAATATCACTTATAATCAAGGAAATGTAAATCAATACCACTATGAGATACCACCTCACACCTGAGAGGATGGCACACATTAAAAATACAGGCAACAACAAATGCTGGAAAGGATGTGGAGAAAAAGGAACTCTTCTACACTGCTGGTGGGAATGTGAACTGGTCCAACCACTATGGAAAGCTGTATGGCGATTCCTCAAACTGCTGAACATGGAGCTCCCATACGACCCAGGATTCCCACTTTTGGGAATTTACCCAAAGGACACAAAAGCACTAATCCGAAAGGATACATGCACCCATATGTTCACTGCGGCACTGTTCACAATAGCAAAGGTATGGAAGCAACCCAGATGTCCAAAAATAGATGATTGGATCAAGAAGATGTGGTACATATACACAATGGAATACTGTTCAGCATTCAAAGAACACATGCAATTTGCAGCAACATGGATGGAGTTAGAGGGGATCATACTCAGTGAAATAAGCCAGAAAGAAAAAGAAAAATATCGAATGGTTTCACTTATAACAGGACTATAGGTAAACCAAAAAGTAGAGAAACACTCAGTGGATGGGGCAGGAGGCTGCGAGGGGAGGGGAGGATAGGGCACAAAATGGAATAGAAAAGAACACAAAGGACCATGGAGATGTATCTCGGGTGAATTGGTGGTGGGCTACCCAACAGGAATACAAAATGTAAAAGACATAAATAACAATAAAAAATATATTATTATAAAAAAAATTTTTCTTTCATGGAGGAAGGAGAGCTTGCAGAGTAAAGTATTCTTGGTTGGTATTGGTTCACTTGGAGTTTGTTAAATATGTCACTCCTTTCTCTTTTTGCCTGTAGTGTTTCTTCAGAGACCAAAGATCAGTGAAATCAAACGCTTTGAAAATATAAACTAAACAAACCACTAGCTAGTCTCATAGAGAAAAAGGGGGGGGGAAATAATAGTATCAAAAAGGAAAGGAAAGTTACAACAGACATAGCAGGAATCTGGATGATATTAAGCGATAACTATGAACATTTATGTGCACTCAAGTTCAATAACTTAGATGAGTTGGACTAATATTTGAATTATACAATCATCCAAGACTGAATGGGGGAAAAACAGAAAACTTGAATAAACCATTCACAAGCAAGGAAACAACAGCATTCAAAACACTGCCAAAAAGTATAATAACTCCAGGATCACATGGTTTCATATACAAGTGCTACCAAAATTTCAAATATAACTTAATACCTATCCAGACAAATTTCTTTCAAAAAATTGAGAATACACCCAAACACATTTTATGAGGCCAGCATTACTCTAATATCAAAACCAAACCAAGACATCACACACAAAAAGAAAACTACATACCAATCTCCCTAATGAAATCAGATGCTAAAAAATCCTCAATAAAATATCAACACGCTGAATCTAACAATATATTAGCAGGATTATACATCATGACCAATTGGCATTTAGACTTGGGACAGGAGGATTGTCAGCATCCAAAAATCAATTAATGTAATTCCCTCTATCAGCAAAAATAAAGGTAAAACACACATTAGCTTATAAATAGATGCTAAAAAAGCATTTGATAAAATTCAACATCCATTTATGATAAAAACCCTTAAAAACCTGGGGAGGGATGGAATATATCTTAATATAATAAGATCCATATATGAGAGGCCTACAACTAGCATCATTCTCAAAATTAAAAATATGATAGCCTTTCCACTAAGATCTGGTACAAGACAAAGATATCCTCTCCCACCACTACTATTCAGTGTAGTACTGGAAGTCTTAGAGTAATTAGGCAAGAGAGACATAACAGGAACCCAGATTGGGAAAGAAATAAAGCCATTATAGGTATCCCAGGACAAGAGAAATGAACTGAAAAATTATTTAAAGAAATAATGGAACAAGACTTCCCAAATATGAAGAAGGAACTGAACATACAAACATAAGAAGCTAAAAGAACACCAAGCTACCGAAATAAAAGTGGACTTAGAGCAAGACATACAGTAATAAAACTTCCAAGAGTTCAAGACAGAGGGGGAAGCAGAAAAAAAAGAACATATCAACTATAAAGTGACCCTGATTAGGCTAACATCAGACTTCTCTAAAAAGACAGGGGCAAAAAGAGAATGGAGTGACATATTCAAAATACAGCAACATAAAAACTGGCAGCCAAAATACTCTATCCTGAAAAGCTACCTTTCATGTATGGGGGAAAGCAAAGGCCTTACAAGACAAGCAGAAATGTAGGGTTTTGTGACCAGTAGACAGACCCCTCCAACAAGTATTAAAAGGAGTTTTAGCTTTAAGCCAAAGAAAGGAATGAATACAAAGACTGAACAAAGAATTAATGGAGTAAAAACTGTGGATAAAATGGCAGTAGGAGACTTTCACATCTCAATAACCACTCTAAATGTCAATGGACTGAACTCACCAAAAGTTAGAATATTTATTTGCATTAGAAAACAGAATCCAATCTACGCATGCCTCCAGGAAACTCACCTAAGTCTCAAGGATAATCTTAGACCAAAAGTGAAAGGATGGGAAAAATTATACAAGAAAATGGCATCTAAAGGAAGGGGGGAAACAACCATAATTATATCAGATAAGATAGACTTCAGCTTTAAAAGGTAATAAAAAACAGAAATGGATACTATATAATGATTAAGGAACAATACACCAAGGAGACAAAACACATGTTACTATATATGCACCAAATAAAGGAGCACCAATACATAAGACAATTACTATCAAGTGCAAAAACAGATGTTGGAGAAAATACATATGTGATTGGAAACTTCAACACTCCACTAAAACCAAGGGACAAATTAACAAGACAGTGGGGGGCGGGGAGGACACACCCTAAACAAAGAACTAGATTGCACTGGGTGTGATAGACATCATTTATAGGGCACTGCACTACAATAATGGTGAATATAAATTTTTCTCTAATGCATCTGCATCATTTTCTAGGATAACCAAAATACTGGTCACAAGACAAGTACCAACAAATTCATAAAGGTTGAAATATATCAAACATCTTCTTGGGCCATAAGCGTATTGAACTAGAAATCAACTACAAAAGAAAAATCAGGAAATCATCTAATAAAAGGAGACTGAACCACACACTAATGAAAGACCACTGGGTTAATGAGGACATAAAAAAAAGAAATAAAATATATCTTGAGACAAATGATAAGGACACAAACTTCTAGAAAGTATCAGGCACAGCCAAGCAGTAATAAGAAGGAGGTATATAATATATAGACCCATATCAAGAAACAAGAAGGAACCCAAACAACTATGTTTCCCATCTTCAGGAGCTAAAAAAGAACACCCAAAAAACAACAAAAGGAAGGAATTAAAAAAAAATGGAGCTTAAATATTTGAAAGAGAAAGCCAAGAAGACAGTCCAAAAGGTCAATGAATCCAGAAGCTAGTGTTTTGAAAAAATAAAGCAAACAATCCTCTAGCAAGACATACTAAGAAAATGAAGGAAAAAACAAACAAAAAAAAGAATCAAAATGGAAGAGGAGAGTTTACAACAAACCATGTAGAAATTCAGAGAATAATAAGAGATTATTATGAACACTTATATACAAACAAGTTCAATAACCTAGATGAGATGGACAGATTATTAGCATTATACAATCATACAAGACAGAACGATATAGAAAACCTGAATATACCAATCACAAGTAAGAAAACTGAAACAGTAATCAAACTCTACCAGAAACAGAAGTCCAGCACCAGATTTTTCTTTTTATTTATTTTTATTTCTTTATTTTTTAATTCTTATTTTATTTTTTAAATTTATATCCTTTACATTATTGTGTATTTCCCATAGGTTTCCCACCAGTTCACCTGTGAACCGTCACCATAGTCCCTTGTGCTCTTTTCTCTCCTGTTTTGATCCTCTTTCCCGCTCCCCTCACTGCCACGTAGAATGTCTCTTATTTATGGTTGCCTGCTAGTTTTTGTTTTTGTTTTGTGTGCTATTTTCTCCTCCTTATTTCTCGTTTGGCTCCCCTACATTCCTCCTGTAAGTGAAAGCATTCGATATTTTTCCTTTTCCTTTTGGCTTATTTCGCTGAGCATGATCCCTTCTAGCTCCATCCATGTTGCTGCGAATTGCATTAGTTTATCATTTTTGATTGCTGTATAGTATTCAATTATGTATGTGTACCACATCTTCTTGATCCAGTCATCTATTTTTGGGCATTTGGGTTGTTTCCATATCTTAGCTATTGTAAATAGTGCTGCAATAAACATGAATGAATGCATGAATCTTTTTGGATTAGTGTTTTTGTGTCTTTTGTGTAGATTCCTAGGAGTGGGATTGCTGGGTCGTATGGAAGCTCCATTTTTAGTTGTTTGAGGAACTGCCATACAGCTTTCCATAGTGGTTGGCCCAGTTTGCATTCCCACCAGCAGTGTATGAGTGTTCCTTTTTCTCCACATCCTCGCCAATGTGTGTTGTTCCGTTTTTGTTTTTTTTTTTTTTTAGTATGTGCCATTCTTGTTGGTGTAAGGCGGTATCTCACTGTGGTTTTGATTTACATTTCCCAAATTATGATGGATGTTGAATATATTTTCATATGCCTATTGGACATTTGCATTTCTTCTTTGGAGAAGTGTCTTTTTAGCTCTTTTGCCCATATTTTGACTGGATTCTTTGCTTTGTTTTTGTTGAGTCTTGTGAGATCTTTGTAGATCTTTGTGATCATTCCCTTATGAGTTGTATGGAGTGCAAAAATTTTCTCCCAGTCAGTATGCTGTCTCTTTGTTTTGGTTAATGCCTCTTTTGCTGTACAGAGCTTTTTAGTTTGATGTAATCCCATCTTTTCCTTCACTATCTTTGCTTTAGGGGATGTGTCCTTAAAAATGTTACTAAAATTAGGTCATGTAGGTTTTATCTATGTTTCTTTTCTATATACATTACGGTTTCAAGTCTTATGTCTAAATCTCTTACCCATTGGGAACTGTTTTTCGTGCATGGTGTAAGGTAGTATAGTTTCGTTTTTCTGCATGTAGTCATCCAGTTTTCCCAGTACCATTTGTCAAAGAAAGTGTCCTTATTCCATTGCATATTCTTTGAAACTTTATTAAAGATTATTCATGCATATGTATGTTGGTTGATTTCTGGGTTTTCTATTTGATTCATTGGTCTGTATGTCTATTTTTGTTTCAGTACCATGCAGTTTTAATTATTATGGTTTTGTAGTGAAGACTGAAGTCTGGGTGGGTGATACCTCCATTCTCCTTCTTTTTAGTCAGGAGAGCTTTAGCTATGCAAGGTTTTTTGTGATTCCATATGAACTTCATCAGTATTCGTTCTATCTCTTTGAAAAATGTGATTGAGGTTTTTATTGGAATAGCATTGAATGTATAAATTGCTTTCAGTAGACTGGCCATTTTGATATTTACACTGGTCAACAGTGAGATCGTTACTGATTTAAAAAGGGACTAATCTGTAGTATCTTGGTGTGCTGAACATGAATATAATACTGAAAAAATTTTATTGGCTCTCATTTTGAAGATATTTCATATAATTCATTTTATATGTTTCACCATGTAAATTTATCCAGTAGGACTGCAACAACATCCTAAATCAGCCTAGAATGATGGAATATTTTATCGCATTGCATAATACCATCATGCACACATCATCCAGAGTTGATTGCATCATGTTCGGATGCAAGGCCTACTGCCAGGCGGCTGCTGAAGTAAGCTGATGTCAGCAGTGCACTCTATAAAGCCCTGTCGGAAAGGTTGAGCATTGAAAAGATTTCAGAGTTTGTGCGAGACAGTTTAAGCTACTGTTCCATAGAACTGTTATTATTTTATCCATTTAGGCACAATACAGAACAGTCATGCCTCGAAAGTGCGTGAATAGCGTGGACAATTTCTGCTCTATTTGTGGGGAAGTGATATTTGCCAACCAGGAGAAAAGTATCACTTCTCAAGTGAAGAAGGCTTATCATCTTTATTTCGGATGCAAGGTTGGTGACCAAGATAAGTATTGGGCCCCACATATATGCTCCATGTACAACACAGCTTTCACAGTGGTTCAATGGCAAAAGACCATCAATGCCATTTGCAGTCCTCATGGTGTGGAGATAGCCAAGCAACCACATAAAAGACTGTTACTTCTGCTTGGTTCCCCCTCTTTCCAGTGGAATAACAAAGCAAAAGAAGTCGAGAAGAGTCTACCCAAACATTCCATCTGTAGTAAGACCAGTTCCACATGGTGAGGGACTTCCTATTCCAGAACCTCCAGCAGAATATTCTCTTGATTCATCTGATGAGGACAAGGGTGAGCCGACCTATTCTTCTCCTGTTCCATCAGCATGCAGTGATCCAGATTTTCACTGTGGTACATCATCAACCCCACACAGCCTAACACAGGAAGAACTAAATGACCTGGTTTGGACTTATCCAAGAACAAGGCAGAATTGCTAGGATCAAAACTCCAACAATAGAATCTTCTGGAAGAAGATGTCACAATTACTTTCTATCGAAGATGCCACCAGCAGTTGGAGCCTTTCTTCAGAAAGGAAAGTACTCTGGTATTCTGTTCCAATATTGAGAGCCTCATGAATGCCTTCGAAATCACTCATGACCCACAAGAATGGAGACTATTTCTAGACTCTTTGAAACTGAGTCTTAAGGCTGTGCTATTGCACCATGGAAACCGTCTTCCATCTATTCTCTTCCTGAACAGCTGTGCAAGAGACAAGCGAAGAAATCTAAGAAGGAGTCTATGACCTGATTTTTTACAGGTATTAACTGTAGGCCTATTACTATTGGCATGCATTTCATGATGTAAACATCAATTTATTGCAGATTACCAAAAAGAACTAGAGCCAAAATTAGAATTTGACTGTCATATTCGTGTTGAGCACATACAAAATGATAGGAAATGACTAATTTTATTTCAGTGATATGACTTTTGTAAAAATTTGGTGACCAGTGTAATTTGTTCTTCCTTGAGGCATTCTCTCTTCCATTCATGTATTAGTCCTCTACGTTTAATAAGCAGCAGCAGCATTTGCCTTCACCAGTTCTTTACTCTGCACTGAAAAGAAGTAAACTTCATTTTGAGTGAGAGAGTCATCCTCTTGTTTTTTCCTTCCAGGTACAACAGAGTAGCAAGAGAGTGGACCTTAGCAATAGGCCAAGTTCCTCATGTGAGACATAGTCCAAGAGAGGCTAGCCAGACAAAGGTTGCCACGTGAATCTATAAGCTATAGGCTGAGTCACTAACAGAGCTTCATCTCTTCTGCAAACAAATGTTGGTCATCCACTTTCCCAATTATCAGTGCCACTTTCAGTCAACATGACTTTGACACTGCTACGTTGTTGGGTAAATGAGAATTATCAGGTTTTTCCGCCCTCCCCTCAATAATGGGCCTCTGCAGGCTACATGCATGCCTGATGGCGGGCACTTGGAGTAGGGTGTGGGCATGCGTGAGCAGGCACACCTGATCCAGAGATTGGGTTTGTAAGAAGCAGAGGCAGCAGCAGAAGCAGCAGCAGCGAACAGAGTGTGGAGCAGAGGACTGTTCGGGGTGCAGCAGAGAGATTACAAGATGCCAACAGAGTGCCCAGAGAGAGTGAAGATTCACCAGGGGCTGGGAGGCCTGCCAGCCTCCCTGGCACCCCGGCCACCCTACCTGCCCTGCACCAGGCTGCCTCATAAGAAAGATGTAATAAAAGCCTTCCAAAGCCACCGAGGGCTCCAGAACTCCTCCTTCCCTTTAGACCCATCTGTACAGCTCCATGGAGAACCTGTGCTCCCTGGTGCCTTCCTGCTCGACATACGTCTTCAATGTCAAGCAAATAGTCACTGTTATGCCAGTCTTCCTGGCTATACTAGAATTGGTCCCTGTACCCTGACTCACTGTTTATCTTTCAGGGAGGCAGTGCCCTATATGCTGCCCTGGCCTGGCCTTTCCCAAGGTATCATTTGCCATGACACTGCACCAGGGCCTCAGCCTGGCCCCACACCAGGTGTTCACGGATTTTAGAATTCAGTGCCATAAAAAACAAACAATTCAGTGCCACACATCAGAGTGCCTGGGGCAGAACAGACAGGCTTTCCTTACACCATGCCTTCCTCTCCCATGGGAGGCTCCCAGGAATTGGAAACAGTATCACTAGGAAGTGGAGGCCTCACCCTTTGGCCCCCACCAATCTTCCTTTGCAGTGCCACTTGCTGCCACTCTTCCCTCACACCAAGAAGCATCAAATGGAATGTCAGGATATAAAGCCCATAACACCCTGTGAAAGACAAGTGTCTTTTTAGAATCAAGAGCAAAATTATGAAACCTAGAGAAACCTAGGTTATGCTGTTCTATGTGATGAGGTTTTTCACTACTGACACTCCTTCCAGTCTGGAAGTTACAGTAAGTAAACTGTTGACAAAGCAGAACACAGAGGGTGAGAGAGGAGAAGTGAGTGAGAGAGAGGGATTGAGATTTAAATGCAAATGTGAAAAATGTAATTCACTCATGACCTTACATGATAGCTAGCTTATACTTAAGTCTACTTATTTTTTGTTCCAGGCAGAAAAGAGGATATGAAAACTTTTAATAGGTTCTTCAGAGTCTTGGATTAGAAGAACTTGTTAGGTGACAGGCCTCTTTTCTTAGGTTTCTGATGTAACACAGTTTAAGGATTGCTCTTAAGAGTTCAGGGTTTTGAGATTAGGTTAGCTAAGAGAAGGGCAGGAAAGAGTTTATTCTAATTAAACCTACAAAGGAGGAAAATGGAGGGATTTCAGATCTCTAAATTTGAATTTGACCTACTCCTTGACCTACTCCTTAATGTGTTGCAAAGCTGCTCCACTCCAAGGACAGTCATGGAAATAATGGATGGAGGTGGAAAGGCATCAAAGGGGCACATGGGCTCTTTGTAAGCCTGTAGAGTTTGGAAGGAATCCTGCAGACTGCAAACCTAAAGATCAGCAAACGGTGATCATGGCAGGTTGATCTGCTCTAGAAACTCCCAAGTTGCAGCACAATTTCATTAATGATGCTTCCCAATAAGAATACTGAAATTAGTCACACCACCACTTCTTTAGTAGAGTAGGCAAGAGTCTGAGCCTGGTCTTTTCCTTTTTTCACTTTTCCTCATTAAGGGCCATTTTGGCTACATTTTGGGTTTCATGGATTCTGTTCCCTGCCTCTCACATGGTACGTATTGCCTTTTAAAGTTTTGTCTCTTTGCTACCCTTCTGGTCTTTGCTTAAACCATTTGATAAATTTTAATAAATGGAGGGAATGTCATTATTGTGATATCTCCTGGGAGAAAAACTCCACACCAATTTGGCGTTGAGGCCACAGGTGCCATACTCATCCCTTCAAATATAATAGTTTATGACTCCCAAGAAGCTAAAGAATTTTCTGAGCCCAGTCAAAATGTCCCCAAGTCTGCCCTTTGGAGATTATGTAGTAGAGAGGGAGAAATCAGCACTTTGGAATCCCCAACGTAAATAATCATTTGACCTCTGCAAGTCTGACTTGTATTCTGTTCCACCATGCCCCATGGAAAGAAAACCATAATGATGCTCCACAGACCTGTCCCTTGGCAAATCTTCCGGAATCTCTCCCTGGAAACTCACTTACTTTTAATGCTTTCCATGGTTCAGGTCAGTCTGAAAACAGGCTCCTGGATAAAAACCTTATTTTAAGATGTAGTATTTAACAGGGGACTCCCATGTAATCCAGGCGTGCAGAAGTCTCACATGGTGAGTCCCAGATCAGCAACTTGATAGCAGATACAAAAAGCAACTGTGGGCTGATGTGCTTTTCTCTCTATGGACCAGAGAGAACAACGAGATGCATGATCTTCAGTAACTGATCCATAAGCAAAGGACAGCTAACTCTGACCAGGGGAATCTGGGCTTGCAAGATGGTGTTAAAATCTTGAATCCTTTATCAGGCTTGAGGAAGACCTGAGCATGCCGTGAATATGACTAAGTCAAAATCTCCTGACAGAGATGAAAATGCCAGAACACTAATGTCCCACATAACTGACAGCTCACAGCTGAGTAATGTCAATGCCATGGGATTCCACATAACCTCACTGCAGTTGGTCAGGCCTGGGCAGGTTTCTGTCTCTGCAATTCAAGAGAAAGTCTCCATAAGTAGGAAATATTATGGGATTGATAGCACTTCTTTCCTTCCTTCACATAGAAAGAGATAGAGGCAGCTTTGTGCCTGTGCCTGGAACACTAAAAGGTCCCTGGTAAAATGATTTCACGTACTGCTTATTTAAGTTGTGCCATCCACTTAACATGGAAATGTTTCATCCTGCCACTCCTATCTTCAACAATGCTCTACAACTGTATAAATGTGCCCATTGCTCCCAGAAGGTAACAGGGCTTGTTTGAATGGTGGAATTGTGGGATTGTTCTGCACCCTGTTACAAATCTACTGTTACAATGATCTTGGATTTCCAGACTCCAGAACTATAAGAAATCAGTATGTGTTTTTATAAGTTCCCCAAATATGGAATTTTGTTGTAACAGACTACATGGACTGAAACACTGCTCTTGCTGTGCTTGTATGTTTTTCTTAATTATTGTTATTGTTTCTTCTAGATGGTAGGCTGCAGGAGTCTGTCAGAATGATTCTCCTTCCCGCTTGGATCAGCATACCTTTAAACATACTCAACTTGTTACAGGGCAGGGAGAGGGGCACCCCCGAAACCCCTAAACCTGCCCGTTCTAAATAGGTTCTGCTACCCACCGCATCAATACAAAACATATAGGACCTTAAGTGGAAACAAACTTTAATCTAATTAGTGTACAAGACAAGAGACAAAGAACACAGTTTCCAAATCAAATCTCCAAATTTATTCAACTCTTTGTGGGTAAAAGTCCACCCAAATGGGATTGGCCCAAAGCAAGGCCCGGAAAGCCTGCCACAAGTATAAAACAGCTTTCGACAGGGACCCATACAAAAGGGTCAGAAACAGTCATACAATTCTGAGAGGAACAGAGCAAAATCAAAACCAAAATCAACATTTCCATAGTCAATCTCCCCATGGGTCTCTCACCCACATCTGTCTCAATCAGTCCAGGCCAGTGCAGTTTCTTTACATCTCTCTGCTCTATGTGCCTCTTCTGGCTTTCCATCCTTCTTCCTTCTCCTCCTGTCTCCTTTGTGTCCCCTTCTCTCTTCTCCAGCTTTTTATCTCCTGCTCATCTCCATCCCTCAGTTCCCAGTAATCCTCTCTTCGATGATGATGGCATTAAGGGATTAGTAGCCCTTAGTGTCTTGGATCTCTTTGATCTGAGGTGGGGTCCATAAACCTATCTGTGGAGTTTGTTGCAAACATCCTTCCCCCCCCCCCAACAAACTGCCGTCAGACTAAGGGGGACATTGATCATTTGGGTTCTGATTTTGTGCCCTGGATATGTCATCTAAATCCACCAGGAAAGCATCAAGAGGTAAAGCAGATCTGATTCCATCCACAGGCAATATAAGTCTAGAGGCTTATGCAGATGCCAGAGAAGTTAATTAAGTAGTTCGAGAGAGGAGTCCTAAGAATGACCTCTGGAGACATTTCATATTCTCAAATTAAGGAACAATCAGCCAGAAAGAGGGATGGCCAAAAGGAAACAGAAATGAAAGATAAGCTGAGTGAGCAAGAGATGGGCATGCAGATGGTCTGCACATGGCAGTCAGGAATCCTTATTTTAAAATATCACTAGGTCATATTCTCTCTGCAAAGTTAAACAAGGGTTCTGTTATATCTAGCATAAAACCCAAAGTCCTTCCCTTGACCCATAAGCTCTTATGATATACAACCTCTGTCCATATCTCATTCCATCTTGGAAGGTATCGAGACATAGGGCAAATTAGGATAATCAGGTAGCTACAAGGACAGGGCAGGCAGGGACACCTGAAGAGTTAAAAAGCTTCTGAGATAGGGCAACAAAAGGAATAAGGGAAGACCCAAAGATAAGGGCAAGGAATTCCAAAGGGCACTAACCAAGTAACCCAGGACTAGGGACAACAGGACATTCCAGATCAAGGATGATAAAAAAGTATGTTCAGATAAGGACTGGGACACAGAGACTTAGTTCTGGGCACAGAGACATTAAGGCAGTGAGTGAGACCACCAAAAACTAACCAATCACAAAAAGACAGATGGAGCTTTAGAATAATTAGGGGAAAAAGGTATATATTCCCTGAGACATGACTCCACTTTGGCTTCCTTGCCCCTCCCTGGCCTGGTTCCACCGGCCTGGGAGTACCACTTTATTTCTGTTCTTTTTCTCTCTAATAAAATTTTTCTTTCTCTAAACAAATTAGCTTTTTTGCTTGCTTGCCCAAGTGTAAGTGAAGGTCCTGCTGCGACCTCGTGTGACACCAATCAGAGGAGGCCACTAGCCAGGACACAGTGTTGCCCCTGCAGTCTGGGTCCATTCTTGGCTGGGAGACTAGACCTGAAAACCTGAAAAATTCCAGTATCATTTAATAAAATTAAAAACTAAGCCCTCATTTCTTGCCCAGTAGACAAGTTTGGGAGGCTTGAATGGATAAGGGAAGTGGATGGGACTGCCCTGGGAACCTGGAGATTAAGCTGATGATGCTTTATGCTAATTCACATCATCAGTCAGGATATAACCAATCAATGATGCCTGGAGTATAAATAAAGCCTTGGGATCCTCACTCTGTGACGCAGGCTCTCCTGTCTTACCTGCTGCTTCTCTTAGCAGTGTATGTCAATAAACCCACCTGTTCTGTTCACCACTCTGTCTCTGGTGAATTTCTTCACTTCCATGCCTCTGGTCTACACCCAGTTCTCCCTCATGACACCCTGCACTGTGGATAGTTCAGGGACTAGGGTAGAGCATAAAGTCATCTCAGGGTTAGGTCTGAGGTTAAAAACAAGAATAGCAAAGATATTATTGAAGGGGGGAAAAAAGACTAGAAATTGGGAGATCTCCAAGGCTCAGCTCCTAGGCTGTTTACTAAAAATTCATTTTTTAAAGGATTTTCTTTATTTATGCATATAAGCTAGGGGGTAGGCCAGAGGTGTGGGGTGGTGAGAGGATTCACCAGAGACAGAGTAGGAAGCAGAACAGGCAGACTGACTGAAGTACACTGCTGAGGGGAGCAGCGGGAAAGACAGGAGAGGTCTGCTGAGCCATGTGGGAATCTCCCTGGCAGGGCATCGAACTCATGCTGCAGTGGCTCTGGATAGCTTCATAGTGCTGCGCTTAACTCATTGCGCCACTGTTGCCAAATTGTGCTATTACTGTACTCACAACCACCGCTGCTGGTGCTTTTAACCCTGGTAACCACCACGAGTTCTTGTCTCATTAAGCCGTAAAAAGGAATTCACAGACGTTTGAGTAGTAAGCAGAAAGAAGCAAATTTTGTTTAAGGAAGAAAACAAAGTTTTATTAGGAAAAAAGACAAAAAAATAAAGACTCCCAGGTAAAAGTTACCTGGGAAGGGCAGAGAAAAGCCACTATGGAGTTTTGGTTTGGGATTATATATACTTTCTTTCCCTCATTATTTCAAATTCCATCAGTCTCTCTATGATTGGTTAGTTCTCAGTGGTCTCACCTTATCTACTAGGTGACTTCTTGTATCACAACCCTCATCTTTGCATACTTTCTGTATCTTTGCCCTTCATTAATTCTCCAAGGTCCTTGCCTATCTGTCACTGAAGCTGCCTAATTATTCTAACTTGCCCTTGTCTTACCACCAGAGAAGCCCAAAAATTCTTTTTTTTTTTTTTTTTGCTGCAAACAGTAGTGATATCATAGGTGAGAAAGGGGAGACCTACACATTGTAGAAGAAAAGACTCAGAATGGGGTGGGGGAAGGATGAGGGCTGGAGACTGGAGATTACAAAAGGAAGCTGTGTTTGAGCAGGAACTGCAACCCAGTTTGGGAAGAAGTAAGACAAGCAACAACTATGTGAACAGAAATAAAAATGGATATAACAAATAAACAATGTTTGTACCCAAATAAGGATCTTTAAGCCCTTACCTGCATAATCCAGACCCACCCCCTTGAGATTCTGATAACCCATTTGGCATTTAATCCAGATATGAACTGCCATGAGGTTAGTCTTTCTATAACCCACTGCGCTGACTTTGTTGTCAAATGTGGTCCCACAGTCCAATAGGACAGAAGTCAATAATCAAACCACTAGTTTTTGTAAAAAGAAATAGTTTATTGCAAGACCACTTGTCAATGAGACTGGAGGCAAGGTTTATATCAGTATCCCCAAAGATGGAACTTTGGGAAATATTTATGGGGTTGGGGAGCAAAGAAAGTATTTTTAAAAAATGTAAGTTGGTAGAGAGTGATTGGTTGATTTCTGCTAAGTTATGGTGTAAGTGGAATTTTGGTCCAGAAATGCAACAAAACTGAGCACCCTCTCTTCTAAATACTATTGATATTTCACTATGAGTCGGGCATCTCACTTCCTTTTTTCCTAAGGTATTTTTTGTTTCTGACAATGAGAGGTCACCTTGAAGATAGTGAATGTGTTCCAGGTTCCCAGGAACCTGCTCCTTTTTGTGTTATTGTATTAAACTGGTCTTATTTGTTATCTGTTGTTGAAAACCTAATCAATCAACTGAAATTCACTTTCTCTTGTAGTGGGGGTTAAGGAATCTATGGATGCTTAAAGGTCCTGAAACCCAAGCTAGAAAATACATGAATTAAGCCAATACACTATATACAAAACTCCTGGCCAATCAATACCCTATTCCCCAGTACCCCACATTGGTAATCAATCCCATAAAGCCATAACACCCCACTACTATAACAGGGTGGTCCCCAGGATAAGGGTGTGTTCCAGGTTCCCTGCCCCACCAAAGGGAGGGTGGAGCTGAGCAGGAGATAAAAAGTTGGAGAAGAAGAGACAGGAGAAGGAAGGAAGAAGGATGGAGAGCCAGAAGAGGCACAAGGAGCAGAGAGACATATAAAGAAGCTGCACTGGCCTGGACTGATTGAAACAGATATGTGGGTGAGAGACCTGTGGGGAGGTCGACAATGGCAATGTTCATCTTGGTTTTGATTTTGCTCTTTAACTCCCAGAATTGTCTGGCTGTTTCTGAACCTTTTCTACGGGTCCCTGCCAAAAGGTGTTTTAGACTTGTGGCAGGCTTTCGGGCCTTGCTTTGGGCCAATCCCATTTGAGTGGAATTTTACCCTCAAGGGGTTGGATCCCATTGGGTGCTTGATTTAGAAACTATATTCTTTGTCTTATCTACTTGTATTACAGTTTCTTTACACTAAAGGTCTTGTATGTTTTGTATTGATGTGGTGGATGGCAGAACCTATTTAGAACAGGCAGGTTTGGGGGTTCTGGGGTGCCCCTCTCCCTGCCCTGTAACACTACCACTGCTTTCAACTCCAAAGTATGATTTAGAGTAGTTGCCGCCCTACATTCTTATGTGTCAAGGTACCATTTAATAAGGTTAAAAACTAAGCCCCCACTCCAAAAACTTGCCCAGCAGACAAGTTTGGATGGCTAAGGTAGCCATAGGAAGTTGGCTATAGGACTCACCATCATGACCAGAAAAACCAGACCAACTCTAACAATGCCTGGACAGATTGAAACAGATGTGTGGGTGAGAGGCCTGTGGGGAGGTCGGCTATGGCAATGTTCATTTTGGTTTTGATTTTTCTCTTTAACTCCCGGAATTGTCTGGCTGTTTCTGGGCCAGGACACATTCTGTGCTGGAGATGAGACATCCCAGCAGACAACTGGTACAAACTGGTGCCCCAAAAAGAAAGTATGCAAAAGCAAGGGTATAAAAGAGAGCCTCAAATCTTTCTTCCTGTGCAGACCTCTCCTGTCTCACCTCCTGCTCCCTTGCAGGGTGTTTCAATAACTTTGGTCTTCCTATTTTCTACTGTGTCTCTGATGAATTCTTCACCCCATGCCTCCAGCCTCACCACAATATAACACAGCTACATTATGCACTGTAAGTTTTCCTCAATCGAAACCATTTATTAGGATCTTTCAAAATTTATGTGAATGTAATTAGTGGAAGACAGACAAAACCCTTCAGAATCAGCAACCAATGTTCTTCCGGATCTATGTTCTGAAACACAACTTGTTGACCAAGGAAAAATCTGTTCTTCTCTATTAAGTCAGGTTAGGGTATTTTTTTATTCTACGGTACTGTTTTATTCTTACAAGTCCTCCTTTCTTGCAAGATAAGCACAAACAGGAAAAGACCACTATGACCACATGAGTTTCAATCTTGCACACACATCACTGAAGAAATATTGTAACAGGGTGGTCCCCAGGAGAAAGGGTGTGTCCCAGGTTCCCTGTCCCACCCAAGGTAGGGTGGAACTGAGCAGGATATAAGAAGCTGAAGAGAGAGAGGAGACACACACAGAGGACACACACAGAGGAGACAGAACACAAAGATAGAAGACAGGAGGAGACAGAAGAAGAATGGAAAGCCAGAAGAGGCCCAAGGAGCAGAGACTTGTAAAGAGCTGCACTGGCCTGGACTGACTGAAATAGATATGGGTGAGAGACGCGTGGGTAAGTTATCGATGGCTGTGCTGATTTTGGTTTTGATTTTGTTCTGTTCCTCTCAGAATTGCCTGACTCTTTCTGATCCTTTTGTATGTGTCCCTGCCGAAAGGTATTTTGGCTCCTCCCAGAACTGTCTGGCTGTTTCTGACCCTTACGTGTGGGTCCCTGCCAAAAGCTGTTCTAGACTTGTGGCAGGCTTTCGAGACTTGCTTTGGGCCAATCCCGTTTGGGTGGACTTTTACCCACGAGGAGTTGGATAACATTGGGTGCTTGACTTAGATACTATATTTTTTGTCTTCTCTGTCTTTTCTAATTGTACTAAAGGCTGGTTTCCACTTAAGGTCCTATAGGTTTTGTATTGATGAGGCGGATGGCAGACCCCATTTAGAACAGGGTAGGTTTGGGGTTTCGGGTGTGCCCCTCTCCCTGCCCTGTAACAATATGAATGTGTTTGATTACCAGGTGCTGCTCTGAATCCTGTGGTAGTACATACAGAAAATGCAGGATTTATGGAGTATGCAGGATATATCCTATATTTCTGAAACCTGAGAGAATGTGTTCCAATGCACATCTAAGAGACTGTGGATCAACGACTGTGGGATCAGTATTTCAGGATAGTAGTGATGAGTTCTGATGAGATGTTGGGATTCAGTGAGCAGGGTATCTGGGTTACCTCTGAGAAAAGTTATAGCAGAGTTCCCCTTCTGTTAGAAGGCAGACTGAGGGGCACCCCAGAGCCCTACACCTGCATGCTCTAAAAGGGTTCCACAACCTGCCACATAAAGACAAACATACCCTTAGGCTTCCACCAATTAATCTCATATAAATTTTTGAAATATTCTAATAAATGGTTTCAGTTGAGGATCATTTACTGTGCATAATGTAGTGGTGTAATATTGGGGTGAGGCTGAGGCTGAAGGCATGGGAGTGAAAGAATTCATCAGAGTGGACAGTAGAAAAGAGCTTTAATACAATTAGTGTGCTACAGACAGATAAGAAAGAATATAGTTAAAATAGTTTCCCCATGAAACGCCCAGTTACCCATCTCCTTCTGAGTAAACATCCAGTTAAATAGGGTTGGCCCAAAGCAGCACCACTGAGGCCCAAAAACTTGCCATAAGTCTAAGGCAACTTTAGGTGGGGATCCATAAGAAGGGACCAGAAAGGGCCAGGCAAGTCTGGAAGGAAAAGTACAAAATAAAGATACAAATCAAGATAAAGGCTGCCACTGTCGGCGTCCCCATGGGTTTCTCATTTACCTCTCTTTCAAGTGTCCTCTTCCATGTCCCCCATGTGCCTATTTCAAATCTTCTCTTCATTTCTTCCATTTTAGCTTCTTCTTGGTACTCAGTTCCACCCTACAGTAGGTGGATCAGGTGTTATGCAACCATCCTAGGCGGGGTAGATTCATTGTCAGTTCTCACAAGTGATAAGAGAAATTGGAGCACTTAGTGCTTTTTCCAGCCCCTTAATGCTGAGTCAGGGGACCACATACACACAGACAGGCAGAAAGACCAAGAGAGAATCCAACACAGAGAGAGGCAGAACAGACACTCCACTGCCTAATCTCCTTTACACTGTTAAGTGCACAGAGCCACACAACTGATGCATTGTTGCAAATACAAGGTCCATCTGTTTGCTAGATATCAGAATCATGGAAAATATAGCATTTTAAGGTATGGGCTCTCTTTTGTGTGGATTAGCCTGATTTTATCTCATTTTCCTTACAGCAGGGAACCTGGAACCTCCCCCTTCTATGGGGATTACACTGTTAATCTTTCAGCAGCACATGGTGAGTTTACCAAGGCTTAAAAGACATCTGCACAGACACAAGCAGGTGAAGGTTATGGTGGAGAGATATATCATCCAAAGGCTTAGGGATGAAAGAATTCACCAGAGACAAAATGGAGAATAGAAAAGGCAGATTTATTGAAACACCCTGCAAGAGAGCAGGGGCCAAGAAAGGAGAGATCTGCGCCAAGAAGGGGTTAAGTCTTTCTTCTTTAACTTGTTATCTGCTGGGATGTCTTGTCTTGACATTGACCTTTGACACTGAATGAGTCTTGGTCCTGCTTCTGCATTCATGGTCAAGGTGATTGATTTTATGGCTTGGTTCCCATAGCAACCATATAGATTTCCTTTATCTATTCAAGTCTCCCAAATTTGCTTTCCGGGCAAGGAATGGGGGTTTAGTTTTTAACCTTATTAAATGTTACACCAACAAAGATTATTTTCAGAAGGGCAGATTTGTTAGAGAGACAGTGAGAAGGTGCCTGCATAGACACAGCTGAAATCTGCATTTGAAAGAAACAGGTTTGTTGGGGCCTACCTGGTAGCCTAAGAGTTAAGTCTCAGTGCTACCTCTGTGGCTTAGTTAGATCCCCAGCCAGGGAACTAACCCACATATGGCACAGCAGACTTTTCCTGTCTTACCCACTGCTCCCCTAAGCAGTGTATTTCAGTAAATCCACCTGTTCTTCTCCCCACTCTGTTTCTGGTGAATCCTTTCAACCCCACACCTCTGGCCTACACTCCAGTTCTTCTACGCCAAGAAAAATAAATAAATTTAATTTAAAAAAGAAAGAAACAGGTTTGTTAAAAGAGATGCCTGCATAGACACAGGCAGGTGGTCTTGGGAGGAGAGCTGCATTTTGCCTGGGCAGGAGTTGTTTTTATATAGTGGTCCTTTTTAGAGGAAGGAGTTCATTCCTCTGTAAAATTTTTAATCTATTGTTAAACTGATTCTCTGGGAAAGCCCTCAATCTCCATATACCCACAAAACAAAAACTAGCAGGCAACCACAAATAAAAGACATTCTGCAGGGTAGGGGGAGGAAGAAGGACCAAAACTGGGGAGAAAAGAGCACAAGGGATTATGGTGATGGTTCATGGGTGAATTGGTGGTGGGTAACCTATGGGGAATAAACAATAATGTAAAACTATGAATAATAAATAAATAACTAAAACTGAAAAAAAACTGTGTTTAGTTTATACAGACAGGATGAATGAGTCATTGATAGAAAAACGTAATTATTCTTGGGGAAGGAGAAAACTTCTGGTCTAAATTATTTTCACCTAAAGATATGTTGAAGCTATCTATGCACAAAAGAAGGCTGGGGTTTAATCTCTTCCTTTCTATAAAACACACTCCTGATACAGTGATAAAAGGAAGTGTCTCTCTTCCTCTCCCACCAGATAAGCATTCCTATTACTTTTATTTATCCTCCCTGTTTAACAACCTTGCCTTGTTTAACAAACTTGTCTTCTTACATTCTGAAAAGAAAGAACATTAAGAATACTGGAACATCAGGTGTTAACAAAGCAAACCGGTGCCCACTCAAACCTCTGCCAAAATCTCCAGATGCCTGCATCAAAAGGACATGCTGACCCTTGCCCATCTCCCTTTTTTTACTCCTTTGAATAAATACCCCTGCATTCTGTCAAAGAGCAGGACTGTGGTCTTTCAGACAAGAGTCTACTGCCCTCCACAGTTTGTCAACAAATTAAACTACTTTCCTTCTCCTCTAACTCTGGTTCCTTTCATTGGCTAAGGGAAACAAGAGGGCATTCAGGAACACTCCTGCGATACAAAAGCTGGGTACCATCATTTATATCTTATTTATCTGGTTCCTTGCTCATTAGTGGGGTTTGAAAGGCTGGTTTACCAGCAGGCAGCCAATTTTTGAGTAGCTGCTTCACAGACTTTAAGTCTGCATGTATGGTTTTGTTCTCTTGCCTGTAAGTGGGGGGCCTGTAGAGTTGGTAGAACATTTTATAATATGCTCATACAGGTGAGGCCACAACAGCACTTGGAGTTAAGTTTGTCCTGGTGTGGGTATCACTTAAAGCTCATTTTTATTCCAGGCCTTTTAATTTAAGCATATTGCATTTACAGCGCAAACTTCTGTTGTGGGGGGACACACACGCTCACTCAGAAGGATCCCATGTGGAGCAGCACTGTCTGGATTCAAAATTCTCAAATAAGTGCACCACTTGAAAGAATCAGAAGAGAAAATGCTCTATAAGCAGCTTATAGGGGGTTGGGTTCCTCACAGCTGCGCACAACGCACGCCACAGGATGGAGCAGAGCACAGAAAGTGCTGCAGAACGCTGCACCTACACATCTTTCTAGCCCAGGGTGGCTTCTGGTGGCCACACAACCGCTCCTCCTCCTAAGCTCCAAACCACTACAAGCCCAGCCCTGACTCCACGTCGCTTCCGGTCTCGTTATTCGGGTTCCGGTCGTCAGGGGCGGGGCTTCCGCCCGTGTGAGCAGCCGGCCCGGAAGCGGCGGAGGCAGCAGTGGCGGCACAGGAGCCGCGGAGCCATGGCGGTGAACCTGAGCCGGAACGGGCCGGCGCTGCAGGAGGCCTACGTGCGGGTGGTCACCGAGAAGTCCCCGACAGACTGGTGGGCGCCGAGGCGGGCCGCAGGGCGGGCCAGGGGCGGGGAGGTCGAGGGCCGCGGAGGTGGCCGCCGCGGGTGTTCCTGTGTTCACCTGCCGATGCCTTGAGGTGCTGTCCCCGCCCTCGTAATCCCTTACCTCGCCTTGTGTAGGTAGGGTAAATCCGTCTGGGAGCCTCCGTGAGTCCACAACTACGACCCCTATGGTCCCTAGTACTGGCGCCCTGAGCCTTCCCATGTACTGTGTTTGATGGCCTCTCTAGGTTCACCTTTCCTGCCCTGAGTCTTCCCGAGACAAAGGGCCTTGCAGAGTTCTCCCTTGAGAAAGCAGAAGCTGCAATTCGCTTCTTCCAAATACTGTGTTCTGGGATAGGTCTTTTGAGAGCGATCTGACAGCCTGGCTGAAGGCAGACAAGGAACTCAGGGCTTTGGATCCTAGATTCTCTGTAATAGGAATTTTAGAACTTGCCTTTCTCTAGGAACACTGCTCCTTCCTGTGCCCGGGCGAGCCGTGGGGAGATGAATGAAACAACGATGCCGCCTACCTGCTTGGGAAAAGGTCCCATCTTCCATCTGTCGCCCTTGACATCCTCCTGTAGGCTCTCAGTAATTAGGTCTCATCATGTAGGTGAGGAGGCTTTACTCCTGGAGACCTGGATCTCTAAGTCTCTGGTATAGCCCTTAGCAGCCCACACACAAGGTCTGCTTTCTCTTCTGCACCCTCTGGTAGCAGTTTATGGGAATTCTGTGTCACTTTCTCATTTGGTTAAATTGTTTTCTATTACCAGTTTTGATAACTTCCAGCTCTAGAAATATGCTGAGTATGGTGGACTGAGTTGACCAGCATTGGGAAGCCCTTTCCCATTGCCTTGCTGCTGTAATTGACTTGCCTCCTCTTAACAAGTGTGCCTGCTTTCTCATCTCTGCTTTCTCTGGTCCTCAGCCCAGAATGACTTTCGTGTATTGTACTATTGTGACAAAGAGGATATTATATTCTGGCCTTTGCTTCAGCCTGGGCCTTTTGGGGAAGAGTTCTAGAATACCAGTTACCTGGGTCTGCAGAATCTCTGCAGACTCCTCTCATGTCTGGGAACAAGTTGATGTGGACACCCTGCATGGCACTTGTGCAAAATTTTGCAGAAAAGCTAACTAAGCAGCTGACTAAGCAAGAGCTAACTAACATCCTCTGGAACACATCTGTTCTAATTAGGAGACAGTGTCTGGTAACAAGTAGTTTTTCTGCCTTCTCTTATAATTCCTCAGTTTCTAGATGTCAGTCCTCCATCCTGCCTCCTAGTCTCAGAGGGCCCTTAGACCTCTGCTTTTACTGTGAACATTGTTTTAAGTATCTCCCCACTCAGTGCTGCATCTTCACATCCACATGAGGTCACCTAACTTTAGAACCTGGAAGCATCTTTGCCCCTGTGCAGTTCTACCTAGTTAGTGTTTTGCTCCTTTACTGCCTCAGTGCAGTAAAGGGAGGCAATAAGTGCAACCCTTTTTGAGTCCTGGGCTGCCTCCTGATTTCTCCTTCCAGGTCTCTCTTCATCCTCAGTCTTCTCTGGACTGTCCCTGTTTGGGGGGTGATGGCCCACAACCAGCCGGCAATTCAGATCTCCCTTGGTTCCAACCTTTCTTTGGGCTTCTTGCAAGATCTGTCCACTACCATCCCATCTCTCTGTCCCTGATAAGAGTGCTCGCTTCCTTTTTCCTCTCACCCACTCAGAGCCCACTCATCTGACCAGTCTCCTCACCCATCCCCAGACTCCTTTAGCACATAGGGTCATTCCACTCAGCAGCGTGAACACCTCACCTCCACCACCATTGTCATAGCCATTAACTATTTCAACAGATACCTTTGTGGCAGGTTCCCACTCATTAGCTGAAGAAATGTCTAGACCATGTCACTTCCTCTCTTATGACTGCATTGGCTTCCTGTTACCCATTATAAAGCCCAGCCTTCCCCACCCAGCCTGACAAGGCTCCTGACCTCCTGTGGTGCTGCCCCTCCCACTTACCACGGTGGCCACACCTGTTTACCACTATGTTAGCTTCTTTCTCTTCCTCAAATTTGCAAGACAGTTCCTCCTGAGAAAACTTGCTTTTGCTGCTTCCTCTCCCTGGAGTACTCTTCTACATTCTCCCCAACCTTCACATCTCAGTATTCAGGTTGACTTCTTGGCGAGGCCTCTTTTGATTTATAGCTCCTTGGTTGCAGTCACATTTTCCTATTGATCTGTGTGACTTCCACTGGACTTATGCCAGACACCCTCCTTGGTTTTTCTTGTCACCTTTATTAAGTGTTAAGGTGGACCCTGTCTCTTGTGCAGGGCTGTTAGGTGTAGTAGAGGCTCAGATGAAGGATGGATGGAGGGGTGTAGAAAAAGTGGTAGAGGATATCTGAGCAAGAAGAAAGGGTCTCCAGTTTGGAGGGTTGTAAAAAGTTTCACATGTAGAGGAGGTGGCTTTGGACCTGGCCCTGGAGCCAGATGTGTTGGGGTGCAACCACATTATCTCTATGTCTTGGGTCTTTCTCTTGGTTCCAGAAGGTTCTTCCTTATTTGCCTTATTTGTTTACCTACACCCACTTCACTATTATTTGTGTTGATGTGTATTTTTCCCCCCTTAGAAAGTAAGGGGGGAAAGTAAGTTCCATGGATAGGGTGTCCAAGCTTTTATTTTTAGCTGTGTTCCCATCCACCAGCAAGCAGAGGGTTCTTAATACCTTTGGAAGGAATAAATAAATACTGAGGTACTAAGTGCCCCATCCTCTTTGTACCATGTTTTTGAAGTGGGAACATTCGTGAACCCAGGTTAGAGAGGACACAGTTAGAGGGGTAGAGTTGGAGGGCTAGGTCGTAGGCATGGAGCTAGGCTCTTACTAGGTGCTGGGTGACTTCTTAGAAGTGCTATATAGGGTGGCCATCTCGATTCCTTGCAGCTTTTTGCGTGCCTCTAATTTCTGTCTGAGCTCTGTGACCTTCACAAAGAATGGACTTCTTTCTTCCAGAAGAGCACTTATCAGGAGTCTGGCCACCAGAGTCTTGATGTCCACCACCTTCAAAGTGTCTTTCCCCCCCTTTTCTTTGAGTTTTCCTGTCATTGTTTCCTTCTAAATTCTCTCCTCTCCTGGGAAGCAGTGAGTCTTTCCTGGCAGCTTGTCCCTCCTGGCAAGCAGATCTGCTGGCTTTAGATCTTTCTCGGGCATAGGCAGCTGTTTAGTAACATTAGGAAGGCCTTTGGGTAGCCAAGTAGAAGTTTGATTTGTTTTCTGTCAGACTGTTTCATCACTGAAGCTCCTGTGACCTGCTTCAGCAGCTCCCTTCTCTGGATCTTGGGGAGATGATATACTGTATCAGCTTTTGCCTTTGACTTGCTGTCCAATAGATTAGCACCCCTGCCCAGAGGTCTGCCAGCACTCTCTGGAGCTGAGCTACTGCAGAGTTGGTGTAATCGCTAGGATTCATGTGGACTTCAGGGAAGCCACCTCTTTCAGAATACTCTTTTTGAGTAGCCTTTGTTCCATGGTCAAGAGACCTTCCATGTTCCAGATTTTTAAGAATTTACCAAATTTCTTCAACATTGCCAGATCACAAGTTTATGAGCTTGAATCTTCTCCAGTTTTTATGGATAATTAGTCTGATAACAGAAAAAGGCATGATGCCAGAGTCACCTGTGGGTAGTTTAGACTCTGCTAGACATAGAACTTGCCAGATCCAGAATCCTATCCTGTGAGGGGCCTAGCTTCATGTTGAGTGACAGCCCTTGTGATTGCTGATGTTTTATGCGCCCTATAAAAGTCCAAGTTTTCCCAGAAGAGTCCTGAGCCAAGAGACATGCTCTAGCAATCCTCAGGCTTCCCAGGAGACAGTATTGATATGCCCAGGGATATCATGCAGTCTTCACACATATTCCTCCTCCCTGCTCCTTCTTTGGGTACTTGGGTTCAGGAACACACAAATATCTTTCGTCTTTTCAAATTTACATGCTTGGTAGTCAGGTCAGTGTTTCACACATGAATGTGTAGAAAGTTGCCCTAAAGTTTACAGCTTAGTTTTCCCCAGAGTAGATGTATGCTTCCTGACTCCTTGGGTTTGTCCCTCACAATAAGCTCCTGTGGAGTCAGGCCAGCTGATGCTTCAGAGGTGGCCCACTAGTCTAATGAGATCCTGCCTAGTGGGTCAGAGTTGGGCCCATGTCAACCCGCAGCATTACTGTCATGCTGAGCTCTCTGGGCTGCAACGTAAATGTGGTGATGAAACCCAAGGCTGGTTACAGAGCCCCTTTGTGTTTTGTTTCAGGGCTCTTTTTACCTATGAAGGCAATAGCAATGATATCCGTGTGGCTGGCACTGGGGGTGAGTATGAGCAAGTAAGAAAACAAAGGAGTGGGTTCCCAGGAACATCAGGAGACAGGCAGTGGGGAGGAAGGGTAAAGTGTATGGAGAAAGCTGTGACAGTCAGTACTCTGTGTTGGCTCGTGTTTCAGCTCTCTTGAGAGGAAGGTGACTGGGGGCACACAGATGTCCTTGCATGTAGCTCAACTGTACTGTTACTTCCCCTGTCTAAGGGTGAAGTGTCAGTGTTGGGGAATTCCCTCGCCCCCTCATCAGGCTAAAGATGAGGTACAGAGACTCTAGCCAGTCAGCCAGGCAGGACAAAGGGTTCACCCAGACAGGTGCACTCATAGCTGCCTCTGACTACCTTGGATTACAGATGTTTCTAAATGAAAATACCCCTCCCTGACTTTCTTACCATGGTAATTCAGAACAGCCTGTACTGTGGTAAGGACGAATTGCAGGTAGACATGAAAAACAGGCCTGCTCTCTCCATCTCGTGGACAGTCAGTGGCCTGGACCATGCTGCGTCCTTAGCCTTGAGCTGCATCTGGGCTCTGGTGGACAAGAGCAAGATGCACAGGTGCACCCTTCCCTCTGCCTTCCTACTGGTAGGAAGATGTGTATGTAGGAGAGGTAGCTTCTGAGCACATGGATCTTAGGTCAGGGACAGGTATGATCTGAAAAAGTGCTATTTGAATATGGGGTGACAGGAGGTTTCTGCAGGAAGGGCAGGGTTTTGACTGGCACTGGGTAGCGGATGTCAGTAGGCTGGACCAGAGACAATGATAGCATGTAAACTTAGGAACCCCCAGCAGATAACCCGATTCCTCCCTGTGCTCGTGACCAACTCACTTGACCCAAGCCACACACAGCTTCGTTATTTAGTGAATGCTTGCTGGTGTATTTTCTGCTTCCTATGAAGTGGTTCTGGTGACCTATTGGAAAGCTGCTCCCTCTTATGAGCTCTGCCACCTAATGGTCCCCCTTCTAGCACTGCTGCTGATGGTAGCCTCATGTGCACCGCAAGGCCATCAGTAACAATTACAGAGGTCAGCAACTTGATAATCCCGCTACTATTCCTAGTAGCAGTCCTGAAGCTTTGGTGTGAGTGTCCAGAGCAGGGACTCAGGACTGCCCCAGGTTCTGTGAAATCCCTGTTACTGTAATACCTGATCCAGCTCCTCCTTGCCATCTGGGAAGGTTTAGTGGGCTTATAAGAACGTCAGACTCTACTGTATGATGGGCCCACAGCCTCAGTGTCAGCCACGAATGGTTTAGGGCATTCTCCTTGATCTTCTGAGAGTCTAAAAGCTGAGCCATTACGTGACCTTGGGACATGCTTGTTTGCTTGCGACCCTCCCCCAGAAGCTGAGCAGACATGTTGATAACCCACCGCAGACCCTGTCATTGCAGAGCCTTTTCTGGGGTCTAGTGAATAATAATATTGTCACAGGGATCCTCCATTTGGAATCTGGTGTGTGGTTTGTAGCAGAAATGACATTTTCCTTTCTAGATTTACCTATGGGTTTAACAGAATGGTTTTTAGACTATATGCATAAAAAAAAAATCATGTGAGATACTTGCCACAAATATAGGTCCTGGGTCCCATCCAGCTCTCAAAATAAGCTTAGTGGGAGTGATTCTAGAAATCTGACTCTGATGTAGTTAAGGCTGAGAATCTTAGTTTAGAGACAGTTTGGGCTTTATTTCCTGTTGGACTAGTTGCTGGGGCAAGCAGGGGGTACCTGGGCTACCTCTGACCCTCCTTGTGACTGCTGCAGAGGGGGGCCTGGAGGAGATGGTGGAGGAGCTCAACAGCGGGAAGGTGATGTACGCTTTCTGCAGGGTGAAGGACCCCAACTCTGGCCTGCCCAAGTTCGTCCTCATCAACTGGGTATGTGTAATTTGAGGGCTCTAAGTTCTCATATAGGTGTGACCCAGTTAAATTTCTTTTCTTCTTTCCTACTTGCCTTTCATGATTGGAGCAGAGGAGGACTTGACTTCAGGACAGCCAGTAGTTGGTACCTGTAATGGATTAATTCATTGTGGCCCAAAGAATACTTGGGGCTTTGTTAGTAGAGAATTCACCCTCTAAGCCTAGTACTACTCCTGCAAAATGGAGCACAATCAGAGGACACTTGTCTTCTTTGTTGCCCTTGTCTTCTTTGGAGTAGATCATCCTGAGGGAGCAAAGGGTATGGAGAAGGCCACAGTTGGGGTTTTAACAGATACCTGGTAGAAACAGTTCTGCAGTGGAAGCTGGCACCTGTCCTTGCCCAGAGAATCTCTGGGCTTGGAAGTGAGAGAGCTCACCTTGTCCTCTGTTTGGGGATTGTACTTTTCTTTTTTCTGGGGCTTTTGGGAAGTTTCCAAGTCCCTAGGGGAGGGAAGTGGCTTTGGGGGGAGGGTTTCCCAGGTCGCAAACTGGGAAAGGAGGGTCATGCTGGGTGTGTTGTGTTGCAGACTGGCGAGGGCGTGAATGACGTGCGGAAGGGAGCATGCGCCAACCATGTCAGCACCATAGCCAACTTCCTGAAGGTGAGGACCACCGCAGTCTTGTTCTCTCCCCGAAAGGGTCTCAGTTCCTAAGGCCCAAACGTTCCTGGGTTTGACGGAATCACAACCAGAGGTGGAAGTATTGTTACACATCCTGATGCTGCCTCCGGATTCAGGGGATAAGCAGAGGCTGCTGTACTCTAGCTCAGCAAGTGCTTGGGAGACCAGGATGTGTCCAGAGCCACCTGCAGGCAATCCTTAGCGGGGATGAAGAACAAAGGACTGTGTCCTTTTTGACCACAAGGGATCTTGGGTTCTGATTATTTTATGATCACTATAAACTTTTAGCAATGTTGTCAGAATTTGGAGGAGAGAAAAAGTTACTTGTTCCTTTCTAGTACATTTCTGCATGAATTTATGCCACTCATTATTTTATAAGCATTTTATGAAAAATGTTGTTTGCTTATTAGGTGTTTGTTTGCAATTCTTTGGTTACTGGCAAGACGACGGACATTAATTTCTAGTTCTGTCAGCACTTCTTCAGTTATACCTGTTTTTTCCAACTTAGGACTGTAAGCCTATTGTATATTTAGTAAACAGTGAGGGAGGCCATGGGTTGGCTTCTCAGGAAGATTTGCTCTCTTTAGAAAATGTGTTGGCTTCCAAATACCTTTAAGGTTAGTTTTCATTGATTAGTAAAGAAGCCCCTTAATGCCAGTCTGTACTGAACTGCAGCAGAGACCATATAGCACCCATACAATAAGACACAGGCCACACCATGGATGGCAGAGCCTTATACATGAGCTAGGACACGTGTGAGGGGTTTGTCTCAGGGTGGTTTGTCTGAGCCCATAAAAAGAGCGTGCCTCTGTTCCTAACCAGTGTCTTGTGGGGTGGTGTTGTGCAGAGCAGACAGTGGTTTGCAGCTTGTTCCCTTCTGGGGTTGCAACGCCTTCGTTAAGTGCTGTTCCTACTGCAGGGGGCCCATGTGACCATCAACGCAAGGGCTGAGGAGGATGTGGAGCCCGAGTGCATCATGCAGAAGGTGGCCAGAGCCTCAGGTGCCAACTACACCTTCCACAAGGAGAGCAGCTGCTTCCAGGACACAGGCCCCCAGGCCCCAGTGGTGAGTGCCGCGTGGGCCCTAGGGCAGTGGGGCAGGAGTGTAAAGTTGCCAGCATTCAGACTGTCTGAACCTGCTCTCAGCATTTTATCCACCTGCCTGGCTTCCAGTTCCTGAGCTGAATTGAGGTGCCAATGATGACCCCATGCCTGGCAGGAACAGGAAATGCATCCTGATGAGGCATGTGCTAGTGGGCATATTGAGTCACCCTCAACCCTGCCTGGTGGTTCCACTGGCCTTTCTGAAGCCTTTTATGCCAGCTCTGTATGATAAATTATTGGCAGGCCAAGAATTTA
The DNA here is from genome assembly GCA_004024925.1 of Scalopus aquaticus. Taxonomy (NCBI): domain Eukaryota; kingdom Metazoa; phylum Chordata; class Mammalia; order Eulipotyphla; family Talpidae; genus Scalopus; species Scalopus aquaticus. The sequence goes on from PVIJ01007567.1 coordinate 42,263, forward strand.
GAGACCATAGCACCATTGTGTCCTGTGTGGTCCCAGATGGTAGCTTCCATGGAGGAACTTGGAGTGGTAGTCAGGGCTGGCCCCTCTGTGTCACAGGCAGACATCTGCTAGCTTGTGTTCACTCTGATGTGGGGTAGAGAGCTGAGTTCTCTGATGCACAGTTGGAATCTATAGAAATTCCATGGAGTTGCCGGGGGGTGGTGGGCCAGCCCCTGGGATCAGCCCCTGGGCAGAGGCTTCCAGAAATCTCAGGCAGGCCACAGGGACCTTTCCTGTCCTGGCTTCCATCCACAGGTGCCTGATGCAACCAGACACCTCTGCAATAGTGTCTGAGACTAAGCTTTCTCACCTGGTGATTTCCAGCACCTTTCAGGCCATCTTGGTGTCAGTTTCCTAAGGGTCATTAGGCCAGACACCCTTGGCTTTACCAGGTGCCATGCTAACAGTTCTTGCCTGTACTTTATACTCCTGCCAACAGCTCTGTAGTGAATTCTCTGTTCTGCAGGGCTCTGTGTACCAGAAGACCAATGCTGTATCTGAGATCAAAAGGGTTGGCAAAGACAGCTTCTGGGCCAAAGCTGAGGTGAGTGCTGCCAGGGTCATGAGTATGCCAGGCATGCAATAAGTATTTCACTTGCATTTTTCTCAGTAAGCTCATAGAGCAAACGTTCTTGTTAGTACCCATATACAAATGGTGAAACTGAGACTTAGAGGAGTTAAGTGATAAGACTAGTGAGTCTGCCTCTCAAGCCCACACCTGACCACACCCTGTGCAGCCTCTCAAAAGGTACCTTGCAAGGATGTCTAGAATGAGTTGTGTCCATTCAGAAGGAATGACTTGCTTGGCCTGGGTAGGATTGGGCTAAGAGGACAGAGTCCACCTTGCTAGACAGTGCAGGAGCTGGGCATAAGCAGGGAGGGGTGGGCATGACTCTCCCTGCAGAAGGAAGAGGAGAACCGCAGACTGGAGGAGAAACGGCGGGTGGAGGAGGAGCGGCAGCGGCTGGAGGAGGAACGGAGGGAACGTGAGCTGCGTGAGGCCACTCTCCGGGAACAGCGCTATCTGGAGCAAGGCAAGGAGGCTGTCTCCCAGAGGTGAGCCCACGGATGAGGTGGGAGACTGCCACCTAAGGCCTGCCTCAGGACCTCTCCTCCCTGGGAGTGTCCTGAGGAGGAGAGGAGGGTCTTTAGTGGGCTGGGCTCTAGCTTTTCCCTCTGCCTCCCAGCAGGAAGTATGAACAGCAGGAAATGGTCTCAAGGAACAGAGAGGATCAGGTGAGACATGGATGCTTCCACTCAGAGGGGCAATCACAGTAGTGTCGGAGTCCCAGATCTACGCACTCATTCCAGCAAAAGTAGAAGCTGCCTGCTATAGGCTATGTTGACTGTTGGGTTCCTCTTGACATGCAGACCCTGGCTGCTCTTGGCCTAGCCCAGTGGCCAAGAGTAAGGGAGGGAGTTACTGTGAGAGTCCTCCAGCCAGCCTGGGCAGATTGAGACCTTTGATACCCTTTGGCACATCAGAGGTGTGAGAAGAGAGCAAGGGCATAAGCTCCTGGCATGGACCTCAGCCTGGTCCTGAGAGAGGCCCTGTGAGCCCTTCAGCTCACACCACACACAGCTGTGGAGAGCCTAGCAGGCCGGTGGGCTCATGGGTTTTCTCATTGCTGGGTCAATGTGCGCTCCCCTAGGAGCCTGTTTGTCAGCAGCCAGCACACCCTCGGGATATTTTCAAGCAGAAGGAGAGAGCCATGTCCACCACATCTATCTCCATCCCCCAGCCAGGTGAGACATCCCTCTGAGCAGAGCCATGAGACAGGGTAAGCTGAGGGGGAGTCTGGAGTCTCAGTTCAAAGGCCTCTGAGGCTAGTCACAGGTGTGTCAGAAAGTAACAGGAATGAGTGAGCAAGGAGAACCTGTGCTCATGAAGATCACTTCTGGGAGGGGGTACCTCATGTCCCCTTCTTGCCCTGGTGGGAAAGGAAGGGCCAAATGTGGCTCCACAGTGGAGACCTCCCAGCCCTGATCCCGTAAATTCTTGGTACAGCTCACACATGGGGCCATTAGCTGGGTCTTGGACTTGTATCAGTCACCTCTCAGGCCCCCAAGGAACACAAGACTGCACTGTCAGCTGGCTCACCCACCTGTATGTGGCTCCTGAGGGGCTGTTTAGAGTGTTCCTATTTGTGTGTGTGTAAGAGAGAAAGGATGGGGGGATACAGACTGGATGCTATTTCTGCACCTGCTGTGTGTCCCCATTCCCAACATTCACTCTCCAGGACAGGTCCAACCTCTGCTCAGTTCAGGGCACAGAAAAGGTGGAGACTACTTTGTTCTTACCCTTTTCCAGCTGCATGATGCGACATGTGTTGTTTATCTTCGGTTTGCAGGCAAATTGAGGAGCCCCTTCTTGCAGAAGCAGCTTACCCAACCAGAGACTCCCCTTGGCAGAGACGCAGTTCATACCATCTCAAGGCCCAGGGCAGGCAAGGCACTTGGCAGCAGGGGATGAGGAGGAGGAGTTATGTGTGGGTGTGAAATGGGGGTATTCTCTTATTTCCCCAGGGTCAGAGTGGGCTTAATCCTCCCTTGCAGATCTCCATGAAAAGCCGGTACCCAGAGCCTCTCCAAGTCCAGTGCAGGCAGGAGAGGAGGCTGTGTATGAGGAGCCCCTGGAGCAGGAGACCTTCTACGAGGAGCCCCCAATGGTGGGTTTCTTGCATCAGGGGCAGGACTGTGAAGGGGCCATGTGCCCAGAAACACCATCCTTGTTCTTATGGACCATGGGACACTTTCCTTTTCTGTGGCTCACTACATCTCCATTGTCATGTTTCGTTTGGAAATCACTATGTGCTCTAAGTTTCCTAGCCAGCATGCTGGGGTGGGGGAACCACCCAATGGGCAGGGAGGGCCAACAGCAGCTCCTGCCCTCTGGGTGCTATGTCCTCTTAAGTCTGACCCTGTGCATGGCCATGGATAGGCCCTGGTCTGGGGTAACCAGGACCCCAGACTTCTCTTCTCTCCCATCCATGGGCAGGTTCAGCAGGATGCTGGCTCTGAGAACACTGACCACTACCTGGGGAAAGGGCTCTGTGCCCGTGCCCTGTACGACTACCAGGCAGGTAATGTGTTGTTTTCTGGACCCCCCTCAGGCCAAAGGCCCAAGACTGGGAGACAGATTTCTGAAGCTACTTTGTAGGGGGCCATGGAAGGGCTTTGGAAGACAGGAGGGTGAGAAAGGAGAGTGCAGAGATGTCCTGCACAGCCCAGGCCGCCTTACATGCTCTGGGCAGCTACTTGATATGTCCACTGGCATGAGTTACAGTTGCTAGTTTTATTCTGGAGGTAAGTGGGTCAGGCCTGGACAACAGTGCCCAGTCTGGGTGGAGGTCTTAGGGAGCAGGCTCATTTGTAGACCTGCAACACTAAAGCCTTTTGCAAGGGCAGAGGACCCAGAGTGAGACCCTTTAGAAAGGTGTGTCCTCAGGGAATGACCACTTGAACAGTGTCAGGACAGAGTAGGGACTAGTGTCAAGACCTCAAAGCCTTCAAGCAAAGCATCTGGGCTCACCTTCCTTACAGCCGATGAGACAGAGATCTCCTTCGACCCGGAGAACCTCATCACAGGCATCGAGGTGATTGATGAAGGCTGGTGGCGCGGCTACGGTCCAGATGGTCACTTTGGCATGTTTCCTGCCAACTATGTGGAGCTCATCGAGTGAGGATCACTGCTACCAAAGGCTGAAGGCCATCCTTCCCTTCCCTACCCATACATGATTTCCTTTTTGCTGACAAGGTGGTGGAAAAGTTGCAGAGAGATGTGTATGGAATGGGACCCCCTGATGAGGATGAGGATACAGGCTCCCTATAACTTAGGTGGCTCAACCTCTGTCACCCAAATGCAGCAATAACCTTGTGATTCCTGAACATGCTTCCAACAGCTTCTCAGACCCTCCCAACCAGCCTGGCCTTTGACCCCAACAGAGGACACTGAACCAAGTCCCACCATGGCCAGGCCATTGGTGACCTCTGCCCTACCCAAAGAGGATAGCACTGCCCATCTGGGAATACTAAGAGGATCATCTACAAACTTCCTATCCACAGTGCAGGCTGCTTTCTGCATTTGCCTTTTCCCTCTTTTCCTCTTGACTTCCAATGGATAGTGACTACAGCTATTTAGTGACCCTTGGGAACAGTGAATTTAGTAGTTTATGACCAAAGGTGGTTTTTTCTGGTTCTGTGCTCTCCATTTCTCTGACTGAACCCTGGGGACAATGTATGAAGGAAAGTGAAAACATCAGCAGATACCAAGTGTCCTTCCATGTGGTTCACTTTTGTCTGCTGGCTCCAGCATGTGTGTCTCAACTGATTCTAGTTCAGGAAAAGCAACTGGAGTAGCCCACACCTGCCCTCATCCGGTTTCTGTCCCAGTCTCTCTGGGTCTGTGTTTAAAGCAAGAATTCCCTTACACAGGCCCCAACTCTGCTCTGTCCTTATGCCTTCATGTGGAAACAAACCCCTTCCTGGGTGTCTGCAGTGTGTCGTGTGTGTGTGTGTGTGTGTGTGTGTGTGTGTGTGTGTGTGTGTGTGTGCGCGCGCAGATACCTCTGTGTTCATACCTCTGCTGACTGTCAGATACCTAGAATAAGCATAAATGCTAAAATGTAACTGAAGTCAGCCTCTTGCATTTCAGTTCTCTTAGGGGGGTAGAGGGTTGCCCTGCTCCCTGCCTTGGGGAGCCTACACCCATGTGGGACAGGCCATGTGTGCACATGCACTTGTGGGTGGAGTGAGGTACCTGCCTCACATAACATCTGTTGTACCCTGGAAGATGCTGAAGGACACAACCTGGGATGAAAGCTGTGCCAAGGGGACTGCTGGCCCCACGTGGTATCTAAGCCTAGTATGCTTCCCTGCCTTGTGGCAGGTGGTCCACCCAGTCTGCCCCTTTAACACAGGCCTTAACAAATTGTTAATTCTCCCCCATGACAGCAGGGCCCAACCCACCTGTGGAGACCCCATGAGACCATTGTTGCCAGCTTTGAGGCCAGCTGTGGGCTTGTCTGCCTCCAGACACACTGGGGTCTGTAGGGAAAGCAGAGGACAAGCCATCTAAAGGGTATGCCATGAAATAGTGTCCTGGTCACAGTCCTTGCTCGTTGCAGGGACAGTTAGGTGCAAGTGACCCCAGTAACCATGATTCTAGAACAAGGTTACCAAGTTGCTCTTAAGGTTACAAAGGCTTGTTAGGAGCCTTTTGATGACGGGGATGAACACCAGGCTCCTGCCCCTGCTCTGTAAACCTAGTGGTGGGATGTACCAGCCCTTTTAGGGCAGTGTTTGTAGGATCGCGGAGTCTAGGCCTGTGAAGCCATCTCTTGAGTGCTGAGGGATGATGGGTATCTGTTAGTCCTGGGTGCTGGGGTGTGGAGGGTAGGCATTTCTTAGCTCACATGCCAGTTACACCTTTATTCATCAGACTCCACCCTTCACTTGGCCTTGCCTTGTGCAGCCACTGCCTCCATGGCCTTTCGCACCGTCTCCTCATCACCCAGGAACCTCATTGGCTTGGTAGGCTTCAGCTCTTTGTCCAGTTCATACACGATGGGGATCCCCGTGGGTAGGTTCAGTTCCATGATGGCTTGGTCTGACATCCCTGGACCAGATGAATAGTATCCTTAATCCCTGTAGCCTGTCTACCAGGCAGCTGTCTGCTTTTGTATTCAGCAGGTTCCGTGACCTTTATGGGTCACAGAGTTGGTCCACCAGGCAATCCTCCCACCCAACATGGCAACACTACAGACAAAAATAAAGCTGGAGAAGGTCTGGGCAGAACTGAGTCAGATGGAATGACCTACAGAAGTAACTGTTAATAGTAAAGCAAGGACCTTGCTCCTGCCGTCAGTGGCGGTGGCTTGAAGCAGTACCATCTGCTTTTTATCCCAGCAAGAATTGACTGAACCAGTGGATTCTAGAGTTCTAAATTTTAGACATCCTGAACAGTGCAAGGGGTGCTCCTAAGAAATTGGAGGAGGGAGTCTGCTGACCTAGCAGAGGTGGATTGAAGCTCTACCAGTTGGAAAGGGTGTTTCCCATGGAAACCAGACTCTGCTGGCCTCTGTAGTCCAAGGCCTGGAATAGTAACGTGACCTTTGGCGTTCACATCACCCCTACCCCCTCCATGCAATGAGAGCTTGAGAAAGCATTTTCTGGACTGTCAGAGACCCAAGTGACATTTACCTGGTACATCCCTTCAGACTGGACTGAGAGTCATGGGCTGCAGGAAACCCCCAGAAGGGAAGAGCAGAAAATAGCCTGTCTCTTGGGCTCAGTGCCAAGTGTAGAGTGCTCTGACCAGCTGCCCACTGACACCTAGGAATAGGATTTGGGTCTACTGCACTACCTGCCTTCTGTGATCCCAACAAGCTTGTTGGCTATTAAGATGCTATTTTAGACTATCGATCTGTGGAAATCCTCACAGCCTGTGGAGCTGGCTTAAGTGGTATTCAAAGGAAGTGAAGGACTGGAGCCTGCCATTCTCAAGGGACATCCTGGTTCTTTAGCAACAAGCCTGGGGTCTCAAAGGTAGTTTCATACACTGCATCCTTTTGATTAGTCTTAGCTTTGCCCAGAGTGGATGTGAGATGGGGCCTTGCAGGGGGCATCACATGCACAGGCAATGCCAGGAGGAACCCATGGAGCCTGAAGGCCCCAGAGAAGGTGGGTGAGACTCCGTGAATGAAGTAATGGGACCTTGGTCAGACAGCCCTCCCTTTTTCAGATTGGGTGTCCTGGGCAAGATGCCACTCACCTTCTGAGCCTTCCCTACCTCTCACCCAGGGTTTCCCTCTGGAAGGCTGGGCCAGCAGCCTTAGGTCCTTCATCGGTGGTGGCATGGGTCTTCAGAAAGACTCATTTAGTGTCTCAGTGCAAACAGGGACGAAACATTTTCCTAAGCTGTTTTTTAAGCACTGGGGGTTTTTGATTTGGGGTGGGGTGGTTTTTTGATTTTTTTTTTTCTTTTGGGAAGAAGCAGCTGGCCCAACCTGGCATTTTGCAGAAATGAAAACTTGGGGGTCAACTGGTTTAAGGATCTCATAACCCCACCCACACAACCTCCGGAGGGTGGGCCTCACCTTCCAGGTGCTTGACAATGCCCCGAAGGCTGTTCCCATGGGCCGCAATAAGCACTCTCTTGCCAGCCTTGATCTGGGGAACGATCTCGTTATTCCAGAAGGGAAGGGCCCGGGCAATGGTGTCCTTGAGGCTCTCGCAAGTGGGTAGTTCTTCGGGTTTCAGATTTGCATAGCGACGTTCCTGGGGAGCATCCACACCAGTGTTCCTGTTGGCCAGGAACAATGGCGCCGCCCCACCCCCACCTTCGCTGCGCAGCCCGTCCCCTCCTCTCCTCCCTGAGGGCCCCGCCCCCGGGTCTTCCCTCACCTTGCTGATGGAGTTGTGGTAGGGGTGCTTTTCGTCCATGGGAGGTGGTGGGATGTCGAAAGAACGCCTCCAGATTTTCACCTGCTCTTCCCCGTGCTTCGCGGCCGTCTCTGCCTTGTTGAGGCCGGTGAGGCCCCCGTAGTGCCGCTCGTTGAGGCGCCAGGTGCGGACTACTGGCAACCACATCTGGTCCGTACTGTCCAGTATGGTCCAGAGGGTGCGGATGGCTCGCTTCAGCACCGACGTATAGCAGATGTCAAACTCCATCTCGGCGTCCTTGATGGCCTTGGCCCCCCGCTTGGCCTCCTCCACTCCTTTCTCACTCAGCTCAGCATCAAACCAGCCACAGAAGCGGTTCTCCTGGTTCCAGGTGCTCTCGCCGTGACGAACCATCACGAGGCGGTAGGTGGACATAGTGGTGGAGGCAGTAGGGGCCGTCACGGCCCCCACACAGGATAGCTGGCTCCACAGTGTCCCCAGCTTTGCAACAGTGTCCTCAGCTTTATAACAGTGTCCCCAACCCCCACCCCGGTCAACTGCCAGTCAGCATTCCAGGCCTGACTGGCCAAGCAGGTGGCCAGTAACCAGAATTGTGGGGGAGGGCAGGCCAAGAGCTGAATTTAAAATAGACACACCAAGCCAACAAACAGTCCCAGACTCCCAGAGCCAAGGTTGGGTGGGGCAGCATGGTGCTGCAGGGTTGGGCTTGAAGAGTAGAAGTCTGGGCCTCTAGCAAGTGCAACAGATCTGGGTTCCTTTGCCCCTTCATCTCCTCTGTGGGTCTGCACTCCAGGCAGAGGCATAAAAACAATTCTGGTCATTTTCTCCTGGTCACTCTTAACACAACTGGGGACAAGTATTTCAGTAGGGAAATTGGTCTGGTGTCAAGGGGGAATCAAGGAGTGCACATGTGTTTATATATTTACCCACGCACATGTCTTGTGCATCTGAATACTTATGTGTGTTGTTCATATTGTTTGTCTGTGCACGCATACCTGTGTTTTATGTGTGTGTAGGCATGTGCAATAAACACAGGAGTGCAGATTTCCTTTTGAATTAGTGTTTTTATGTTCTTTAGGTAGATTACTAGGAGTGGAAAAACTGGATGATAAGGTAGCTCCATTTTGAGTATTTTGTGGGTCTTCCATACAGCTTTCGATAGTGGTTGGACCAGTTTGCATTCCCATCAGCAGTGTAAGAGGTTTCCTTTTTCTCCATAGCCTCACCAACATTTGTTGTTGCCAGTTTTTGTAATATGGGCCATTCTCACCAGAGTGAGGTGGTATCTCATTTTGGTTTTGATTTTTATTTCTCTGATAACTAGTGATTTTGAACAGTTTTTTGTATGCCTGTTGCCCATTTGCACTTCTTTGGATAAGTGTCTTTTTAGCTCTTCTGCCCACTTTAGACTAGGTTTTTGCTTTGTTTTTGTTGAGATGTGTAAGCTCTTTTAGATCTTTAATATTAGTCCCTTATCAGTTGTATGGTGTAGAAATATTTTCTCCCATTCAGTAGGATGTGTCTTGATTTTGATTACTGATATTTGATCTCTTTTGCTGTACAGAAGCTTTTTAGTTTGATGTAGTCCCAGCTGTCTATAATGTCCTTTGTTTTCCTTTTTTGTGGAGATGAATCCTCAAAGGTGGTTCTGAGGTGTATATCCTATAGTGTTTTGCCTGTATTTCCTTCTGTATTTTTTATGGTTTCATGTCTTACATTCAAGTCCTATATTCAATTTGAGTTGGATTTTGTGTATTGTGGAGGGTTTTTTTTTTTTTTAGTGATTCCATCTGATTTTCAACAATATTTATATATTCTTTGAAGAATGCCATTGAGATTTTATCGTAATTGTTTTAAATATGTAAACTGCTTTTGGTAGGATGGCCATTTTAATACTATTGCTTCTTCCAGTTGATGAACAGGGTATGCATTTCTATTTATTTGTGTCTCTTCTATTTCTTTTATAGTGCTTTGCAATTTTCCTTGTATAGGAAAATTTTGCTCTCGTTAGTTTTTTCCCAGGTACTTAATTTTTGGGGACACAGTTGTAAATGGCATTGTTTTCTTAAATTTTTCATCTTTAGACTTATTGTTTGCATATAGAAATCTACCCAAAGAACATAAATTCATTGATTTGAAAGAAAACCTGCACTCCTATGTTTATTGCAGCACTATTTATAATAGCTAAGATATGGAAACAACCAGAATGCCCCAAAACAGATAACTAAAGCAAAACATGAACTCAGCAATCAAAAAGATAAACCCATGCCATTTGCAGAAACATGGATGGAACTGAAAAGGATTATGCTCACTGAAATAAGTCATCAAGAAAAAGAAAAATATCAGATAGTTTCACTTACCAGAGTAATATAGGGAAACTGAAAAAGGGTCGGGGGGAAAAAAAAGACAAAACTAGCAGCCTATTATAGATCTGAGACATTCAGCAGGGGAGAGTGAGGGAGGGGATTAAAATGGGAGAGAAGGGCACAAAGGAGTATGGTGACAGTTCACAGATGATGTGGTAATGGTTGATTTATTGGGATTACACCTGAGAGGAGAAATCAAATATTGTACAAAAATGAACAATGATGTAAGAGAGTAGAAAAAATAAAAATAAATTAAAAAAGAATGATGTTAACTGTGGGGTCATACATGGCTTTTATTATGTTAAGGAATATTCCTTTTATCCCAAGTTTTTCAAGGATCTTCATCATAAATGGATATCAAACTTTATAAATGCTCTTAGCATCTATTGATATGATTATAAGGTTTTTATTTTTGTTGATCTGTGGGATTACATTAATTGATTTTAGGATGTTGAACCATCTTTGTGCCCCTGGAATAAATCCCACTTGGTCATGGTGTATTAACCTTTTGATAGTTTGTGGATTCAGTTTCCTAATATTTCATTGAGAAATTTTGCATCTGTGTTCATTAGGGAGTTTGGCCTGTAGTTTTCTTTTTTGTGTGTGGCCTTTGGTTTTGGTATTAGTGTAATGTTGTCTTTGTAAAAATATTTGGTAATATTCTTTCTTTCTTAATATTTTGAAAAAGATTTTGTAGGACAGGCAAAAGTTCTTCTTTGGAACCATCTGGAACTCACTTGTGGAACCATCTGGTCCTGGACTTTTGTTTTTGGGGGAGATTTTTGATTACTGTTTTAATTTGACTGCTACTAATTGGGTTGTTTAAATTTTCTATTTCTTCTTTATTCAGTTTTGGGTGATTATAAAGTCCTAAGAATTTGTTCATTTCATTTAGATTGCTGAATTTGTTTGCATACAAATGTTCACAGTAGTTCTAATTAACCTCTGGATTTCTGCTGTGTTTGTTGTAATTTATCTACTTTCATTTATGATGCTATTTATTTTTGGTTTTTCCCCTTTTTTTTTCGTTTTGAGCCTAGCTACAGGTTTGTTTACTTTGTTTATGTTTTCAAAGAACCAGCTTTTGGTTTCATCGATCTTTTGGACTATCTTTTTTATTTCTATTTCATTTATTTCTGCTTTAATTTTTATTATTTCCTTTCTTCTACTGGCTTTTGGGTTTTTGTTTTTGTTTGTTTTTCTTTTCTAGTTCTTTGAGATGGGAGATTAGTTTGTTTCTTTGTGTTCTTTCTTGTTTCTTGATGTGAGCCTGTATTACACTTTACTTTATTCCTGCTTTTCCTGTGTCTCATACATTCTGGAAAGTATGTCATCATTGTTATTCTTCTCAAGGTGCTTTTTAATTTCTTGTTTGATTTCCTCATAAACATGGTTGTCTTTCAGTAGCATGTTCTTCAGTCTTCATGTAATAGGGACTGGGAGGGGTTCCTTGCTTTCTTTTCGCAGTTATTTCTAATTTGATCCCTTTATGGTGAGAGAAGTTACTTGGTATGATTTTATTCTTCATATTACTTGTTTATGTTTGTCTTGTGACGCTGTATGTGACTGATTCAAGAGAGTGATCTGTGTGGACTTGGAAAAATGTGTATTCAGGGATTTTTGGGTACAGTGTCCTAACAGATGTCTGTTAGGCCCATGGCCCATGGTCTAGGTCTTAACTTAGAAATATATATATATATAACTTAGAAATATATATATATATATATATGTGTGTGTGTGTGTATATATATATTTATTATATATTTATATATACACACATATATACATACATATACATATACATATATATATACACACAAATATATATATATACACACACACACAATAAAATATTGCTAATTTTTTTTCTTATTGAGCTGTCTATTGGTGAGAATGGGGTGTGGAAATCTCCTACCAGAAGGGTATTTTCCCTAATATATGTTTTCAGAGGTGATAGTAATTTCTTTTTTCATATATATTTATTTATTTATATCTTTTATTATAGTGTATTCCCCATAAAATTCCCACCATCAGTTCACCCATGAACCATCACCATAGTCTCTTGTGTTCTTTTGGCCCCCAATTTGATCCCTTTACCACCCTCCCTTGCAGAATGTCTCTTGTTCATGGTTGCCAACTAGTTTTGTTTTTATTTTTATTATTATTGTTATTATTATTATTATTATTATCGTTATTTTTTCCTCCCGATCCCTTATTTGGTTCTCTTATAATCATCCTATAAATGAAACCATTCAATAGTTTTCTTTTTCCACTGGTTTATTTCACTGTGCATGATCCTTTCTAGCTACATCCCTGTTACCTTGAATGGCATGAGTTAATCTTTTTTTTTTTGAAGATTTTATTTATTTATGCATACAAGCTGGGGGTGTAGGCCAGAGGTGTGGAGTGGTGAGAGGATTCACCAGAGACTGAGTGGAGAGCAGAACAGGTAGATCGACTGAAATACACTATTGAGGGGAACAGTGGGTGAGGCAGGAGAGATTTCTGCTGCTCCATGTGGGAATCTCCCTGGCCGGGGATAGAACTTGTGCTGCAGTGGCTCTGCATAGCTTCATAGTGCTGTGCTTAACCCGTTGTGCCACTAGGGAGGCTGAGTTCATCTTTTTTGATCGCTGGATCATATTCTATTGTATATTGATACCACATCTTCTTGATCCAGTCATCTATTTTTGGGCATTTGTGTTGTTACCATATCTTAGCTATTGTAAATAGTGCTGAAGTAAACAGGTGCAGGTATCTTTTGAATTAATGATTCTGTGTCCTTTGGGTAGATTCCTAGGAGTGGAATCGATGGGTCATATGGTAGCTCCATTTTTAGTAGTTTGAGAAACCTCCACACAGCTTTCCATAGTGGTTGGACTAGTTTGCATTCCCACCAGAATGCAAAGAGAGTTCTCCACATCCTAGCCAACATTTGTTGTTTCTTGTTTTTTTTTTTTTTTTTAATGTGTTCCATTCTCCCTGGTGTAAGGTGGTATAGCATTGTGGTTTTTATTTGCACTTCCCTCATTATAAGTGATGTTCAATATTTTTGCATATGCCTGTTGTCCGTTTGTATTTCCTCTTTGGAGAAGTGTCTTTTTAGCTCTTCTGCCCATTTTTTGACAGTATTGTTTACTTTGTTTTTGTTGAGTTGTGTGAGCTCTTTGTAGATTTTTGTCATCAGTACCCTATCAGTTATATTGTGTGTGAAAGTTTTCTCCCAGTCAGTAGGGTGTCTCTTTGTTTTGTTTAATGTCTCTTTTGCTGTATAGTAGCTTTTTAGTTTGATGTAATCCTGTTGTTTATCTTTTCCTTCCCTTTTTTTCTTTGGGGGATGTGTCTTTAAAGATGTTACTGAGATGTAGGTCATGTAGTGTTTTGTTTGTATTTTCTTCTATATATTTTATGGTTTCAGATCTTACATTCACGTCTTATATCCATTTCGAGTTGGATTTTGTGCATGGTGTGAGATAGTAGTCTAGCTTCATTTTTTTTTTTTTTGCAAGTAGCAGTCCAGTTTTCCCAGCACCATTTATTGAACAAACTTTGTCCCATTGCATATTCTTTAATCCTTTGTCAAAGATTAGTTCTCCATAAATATGTGAGTTTATTTCTGGATTTTCTATTTGATTCCAACAGTCTGTGTGTCTGTTTTTGTTCCAGTTCCATGCAGTTTTTATTATTATGGCTTTGTAGTATAATCTGAAATCAGGGAGTATGATACCTCCATTTTCCTTTTTAGTCAGAAGAGCTTTAGCTATTCGAGGTTTTTTTGTGGTTCCATATGAATTTCATCACTCTTTGTTCCATTTCTTTGAGGAATCTCAGTGAAATTTTTATCAGAATAGCAATAAATCTGTAAATTTCTTTCAGTAGAGTGGCCATTTTGATAATGTTAATTCTTCCAATTCATAAGCAGGGGATGTCTTTCCATTTCTTTGTGTCTTCTATTTCTTTTAACAGTGTCTTATAGTTTTCTTTGTGTAGGTCCTTCACCTCTTTTGTTAAGTTTATTCCCAAGTATTTGATTTTTTGTTTTCAATTATAAAAGGGATGATTTTCTTAATTTCTTCTTCAGATTGATTGTTTGCATATAGGAAGGCTACTGATTTTTGTGTGTTAATTTTGTATCCTGCTACCTTACAAAACTGGTCAATAATTTTGATTAGTTTTTCTGTGGAGTTTTTAGGATTCCCTATTTATATTATTGTATCAAATAATGATAGCTTTACCTCTTCTTTCCCTATTTGGATTCCTTGTATGCCTTTCTCTTGTCTTATTGCTCTGCTTTTCATTATATTGAAAAGCAGTGGTTAGAGTGGACATATCCTAGTCTTGTGCCTGATCTTAGGGGAAAGGCTTTCAGCTTTTTACCATTGAGCATAATATTGGCTGTGGTTTCGTCATATATGGTTTTTATTATGTTCATGTATGTTCCTTCTGTTCTGAGGATTGCGAGGTCCTTCATCATAAACAGATATTGAACTTTGTCGAATGCTTTTTCAGCATCTATTTATATGATCATATGGTTTTTCTTTTTCTTTTTGTTGATCTGTTCGATTATATTAATTGATTTTCAGATGTTGAAGCAAATTTTTGTCTCTGGAATAAATCCCACTTGGTTGTGGTGTATTATCTTTTTCATGAATCATTGTATTCCATTAGCTAAGATTTTGTTGAGGATTTTTGCATCAGTGTTCATTAGAGAGCTTGGTCTGTAATTTTCTTTTTTGGTGGTGTCCTTGTTTAGTTTTGGTATTAGTGTAATGTTGGCTTCATAAAACGTATTTGATAGTATTCCTTCTCAATTTTTTGAAAGAGTTTGTGTAGGATAGGCACTGGTTTATGTCTGAACATTTGATAGAATTCATTTGTGATGAATTCATTCATTGTGATGAATTTTTCCATCTCTTCTAAATTGTTGAACATGTTTGCATATAACTGTTCGTAATAATTTCTGATTATTCTTTTGAATTCTGCTGTGTCTGTTGTAATTTCTCCTCTTTCATTTATAATCCTATTTATTTGTGTTTTCTCCCATTTTTTTTCTTTATGAGCCTGGCTAGAGGTTGTCTACTTTGTTTATTTTTTCAAAGAACTAACTTTTGGATTTTTAAAAGTTTTTATTTTATTTGTTTCTGCTTTGACTTTTGTTGTTTCCTTTCTTATACTGGCTTTTAGGGTTTTTTGTTGTTCATTTTCTAGTTCTTTGAAATGGGAGATTAGGTTGTTTCTTTGAGTTCTTTCTTGTTTCTTGATGTGAGCCTGCATTGATATATACTTACCTCTTGTTACTGCTTTTGCTGTGTCCCATACATTCTGGAAAGTTGTATCCTCATTGTCATTCATTTCCATGTATTTTTAAATTTCTTCTTTGATCTCCTCATTAATCCAGTGGTCTTCCAGTGTGTGGGTTTCAGTCTCCATGAAGTAAAAGAGTTCCTTGTTTTCTTTTCATGATTTTCTTCTAGTTTGATGCCTTTTATATCACAGAAGTTATTTGGTATGACTTTGATCTTAATGTATCTTGAGGTTCGTCTCGTGACTCAATATGTTATCAATTCTGGAGTCTGATTCCATGCCTTTGAGAAAAACATGGACTCAGATTGTTTTGGGTGCAGTGACCTATAGATGTCTGTTAAGCCCATGAGGTCTAGGTCCTTATTTAGGGCTCTAGTGTCCTTGTTTGTTTTTTGTCTCATTGAACTGTCCATTCATGAGAGTGTGTTGTTGTAGTCTCCTACCACATATGTATTTTCTCTAATGTCTATTTTCAGGACTGTTATACTTTGTCTGATATACTTTGGTGCTTCTTCATCTGGGGAGTATATGTTGGTGAGTGTCATATCTTCCTTATGTATTGAGCCCTTAATCATATTGTAGGGACTATCTGTGTCTCTTTTTACCTTTTAGTTTGAAGTCTATTTTATCTGATGTAAGTATAGCTGTTCCTGCTTTCTCTTTTGATCCATTTGCTTGTAGGATTTTTTCCCAGTCTTTTAGTTCCAATATATGTTTATCTTTTGTAGTAAAATGTGTTTCCTGTAGACAGCACAAGTTTGGGTTCTGTTTTTAATCCAGCCTGCTACTCTGTGTCTTTTTATTGGGGAATTTAGTCCATTTATATTTAGAGTTAATATTGATATACTGGCAGCCATATTTGCTGTTTTATTTGCCTTTTTGTGATTCTATCCCTTACCTTATTCTGTTCTTCATTCCTCTGTTGACTTTGGCCACAAGGCTTCTTGTATTTTTTGGAGTGGGGGTTAAGTAGTAATGAATTTCTGAAGTTTCTGTTTGTCTGAGACCGTCCTTATTTTTTCTTCATGGAGGAAAGAGAGCTTTGCAGGTAAAGTATTCTTGGTTGACATGTGTTGAAATGGAGTTTGTTAAAAATGTCTCTCCATTCTCTTCTTGCCTGTGGTGTTTCTTCGGAGAAGTCTGATGTCATTCTGATTGGTTTTCCTTTATAAGTTATTTGTTTCCTCCCCCTTGTCAGCTTCAATATTTTTCCTTGTCTTGGATTCTTGGAAACTTTACTATTATGTGTCTTGCTGTAGTTTTCCTTTCATTGTGGTAATTTGGTGTTCTTCTGGCTTCCTGTATATTGATTTTCATTTCCTTCTTCATGTTTGGAAAGTTCTTATCGGTTGTCTCCTTGAATAGTTTCTTGGTTCCTTGGCATCTCTCCTCACCTTCTGGGATTCCTATGACTCTGTGTTTCCTTTCCTCATGGTGTCAGATAGTTCTTGAAGTGTTTCTTCTTTCTCTTTCCTTTGTACTTCTCTTTCCTTTCATTTTTTGGTTTTTTTTTTAATGTCTTATCTTCAACACACTGATTCATTCTTCCATTTCTTCTATTTTCGTGGCCTTTCCAGAAATTTTGAGCTCCTCTACTAATCTTTGGATGTCCTCCATTTCCTTCAATTTCTCTTTAGGGATTCATTCTCAATCTTCAGTTATTTGCTTATATTTGTTTCCTTGTCTACTTTTTCATTTAATTCTTTAATTATTTTCATTATGGCAAATCTGAATTCTTTATCTGCCAAGGAGAGATATTTTTCTATGTTTATGTTATTGGGTTCTGGAGGTTGACTTTCTTTCTGTGGTGTATTCTTCCCAGAAGGGCTATTTTGATTGCTTATATTTTTCTTTCTTCCTATTTTTTGCCTTATGTTTTGTTCTGTCTGTAGTACCCCATTACCGCTGGTGCTAGTTAGTGGACGTGACTTCTTATTTCTCTTGCTGAGGTGTAGATGTGTATACCTGGGTCTGAACAGATGTGGTTGGTGAGTAGAGTTGGGAGTTCTTGTGTTTTTCCCTTCCATTATCTTCAGATGTACCCTTGCTCTAGACAGGTGGTACATTCTGTCACTCTTCCCAGGGTGTAGGGGGCTACCGGCCTTGAGTGTTGGGGGGTTCCTGCAGTTTCCACTTGGGTGCATGTACAGGCACTCTTCTATTGTGGTAGATGTTGCTTTGAACTATGATTTTTTTTCCAGGAGCCCCTGATTTTTTGGCCCCCCCACTATGTAGGATGGTATCTAACATCTCAGCCTGTAGTAGTCAAGAGTCTTATGTGGTGCACTGCACACCCAGACCCACACTGAGGCCATGTCCACTGGAAGGTGCTGGCAGGTTGGGTGAGATGTACCTCTATGTTGAGCTTTTAGGTACCTCTAGGCCTATTTTGGGAAAATATAGTAGTTGAAAGAGAATAAAGAGTGAGAGAGGAGAGAAGAAGATGTTATAGAAATGTAAAAGGAGTGAAGGCGGGAGAAAACAAAAAGGGACCAGATCAGGGGAAGAGGAAAGAGGAGGAGGAGGAGAAGGGAAAGTGACTGAAAGAGAAGAGATAGTAGTAATAATAATGTTAGATGTGGAGAAAGGAGAAAACAGAAAACAGGTAGAAAAGAAGGATGGGCACAAAAGACAACTAAATGGCCAAGAAACAAACAAACACACATACAGGTTGGGGGAGAATTGCATCTCAGATCTCTGATGGCTCCCGTGAGCTAGCCTTTGCTCTTTTAGTCTGATCTCCTCGGGAGAGCCTTAGAACTCTCTTTTGTGTATTGAGGGAGGATATAGAACATGCTCTGAGAGGCGAGGTATAAACTGTGGAGTGTCCAACAGTCTCTGATGGTCTCCACTAGAGCTGTGAATTTGGGAGGATTGGCGCTTTTTCTGATTCCCTGAAGTGGCTGGGCTAATGTGGGGGTTCCTAAGGTCTCCTTCCACCTTGGGGCTTGTGGTATTTAGAGGCCCCCAATGGAGGGACCAGCCTTACCAGGCTCCACTTGATGCCCCTCCCACTGGTGGTAAATGATATGTCCTTCCTGGAATAACCTCAGCTACAGTGTCCCTGTTTTGGGTGAAGGTGGTTGGTGATTTTATTCTGATCACTAGGTGATGCTAGAAACATCTCCCAGTAAGCTTTCAGAACTGTGCTTATTTGGCAGGTCTCCAGGAGAAGGGGGTGAGAGTACCACAACGATGGGGCTCGCACCCAGTCCTGTGCCTGCCCTGCTGCCATCATTTGCCCACCTGTTACTTTCCAGAGTACTCAGATGTCTCAGGATTCTCCTGTGGCCTCCAAACTTCTTCTTTTCTTTTCCTGAGCAAAGTGGGCCAGCTTGTGGGTGGGGGAGGGGAGAAGGACTCCGGGTTCATGATTTTTTTTCCTCCTCCCTTCCTTCATCATTCTTACTTTCCCTCTGCTTCTGTTGGATCAACAACTTTATCCAAAACATCTGGGACCCATCAGGAACTCCTTGTTATTTCTCCCTACCAGTTTTTTTTTATGGGAGAGTTTACTTATAGCATCCCTTTACCACCATTTTGATGATGTCATTCTCGATGATAGTAATTTCTAATGTATTTTGGTGCTCCTTGACTTTTATTGCAACAGTGTGAGGAGTCTGTCCAAGAGAAGAGAGGAGCCAAAGGCCTAAAAGCCAATACCAAGGACTACAGGAATGCAATACCTATACAATAGGGGCCTCTAGTTTATCAAATGACAGTGCCCAATAGAGGACTGGTCACTGTCTATGGGGTCTCACTGGTGCATATAATTGCAAGATACCTCAGGTTCCAGGAACAACAACAATGGGGTTTATTTTAAAAACAGGAAAAAACAAAGAGCTTCCTGTAGCCACAAATAGCCAGCTATTTCACCCCACATAGTGTCCACCAGAAGTACAGATGTAAGCAGAATGCCAGTCACCTGTCAAAAGAACTGGGCCACACTGGTCAGTAGTGATGGTCACCACCACTGGTCACCAGGAGTGCTAGGCAGCACTGAGTAGTAGTAATGGTCTGGTCATCCAGAGGTGATGTCAGAGACACCAAATGTTAACAGCTCTTTGTGAGTTGCTGGACTACACCAACAACAAACAGCTCTTTGAGACCCCAGGCCTGGGAACTTTGGTTCTCCCTTCAGGCTATATCTGAGACAGGACTGGAGTGCAGTCTTTGACAAAGGTCTCACACTTTTCCTTCCTCAGAGTCAGCTACTGGATGCTTCTTTCTTCGGAGGCCAGGAATGGAGTTTTCCCCTTCTTTTTTCGGAGACTGGGACAATGTCTCCTAAGCTCCCTCTAGCCCTGGCTTATATCTACTTTCAGAGTGCTGCACCTGCAAGTGTGATTGGACTGTTTTTTTCAAATCTATGGCTGATTGTACTATTTTGCACCAATCAACTCATAACTCACACCTGATTGGTCCATTCTATGATCCTGGCACCACATATAAAATGGAGTTTGGTGGACTAAGGAGCCACTGCCAGGTCTTGACTGTGGTGGAGCAACAGGGTGAGAGAGAGATTGCCACTGCTACTGTCTGCTCCCTCTGTTAGGACAGCTCCTGCTGCTGAGGTAGGGTTCCAGTTTCATATGTCTTCCCTTGATCATTAAGTAGTGTCCATAAGTCTTCCCTTGGTCATTATGTAGTGTCTGTCTATGGTCTCTTGTCACCTTTCTTAGCTTGAGGTCTGTTTTATCTGATATAAGTATGGTTGTCCCTGCCTTCTTTGGGGGGGCCATACCTTGCAGAATTGTTTTCCAGCACTTTACTTTCAATCTATGTTTGTGTTCAGAACTTATGTGTTTTTCCTGGAGACATCAGAAGATTGGGTTCTATTTTCTAATCCAGTCTGCTACTCTGCATCATTTGATTGGTGAGTTTAGTCCATTTACATTTGGGGTTATTATTGATACATGAAAGTCTGTAATTGACATTTTGTTCATTGTTTTTTGTGGCTCTGTTCAATACCTTGTTCAGGCCTTCCTGTTCATTCCTCTGTCGGTTTGGATTTTAAGGCTTGTTGTAATATTTCTTGGAGTGGAAGTTTAGTAGTAGTGAATTTCTGAAGATTTTGTTTGTCTGAGAAAGTCCTTATTTTTTTCCTCATAAATTAAGGAGAGCTTTGCAAGGTAACGTGTTCTTGGCTGTCATTTTTTGCCTAGAAGTTTTTTGAATGTTACTCCATTCTCTTCTTGCCCATTATGTTTCTTCAGAGATGTCAGATATCTGCCTAATCAATTTTCCTTTACAGGTTATCTGTTTCCTCTCATCAGCTTCATTATTTTTTCTTTGGACCTTGGAAGCTTTAATATTTCATGTCTTGCTGCATTTTTCCTTTCATTGTGGTAGTTTGACATCCTTTTAGCTTCCTATATGTATATTTTCATTTCCTTCTTTTAGTTTGAGAAGTTCTTTTCAATTATTTCCTTGAATAGTTTTTCAGTTTCTTTGTCACCTCTCCTTCTGGGATTCCTATGACTCTTATGTTTCCTTTCATCATGGTGTCAGATAATTCTTGAAGTGTTTCTTCATTCTTTTTCCTTTATACCACTCTTTTCTTTTTTGGTTCTTAATGTGTCTGTATCTTTAAGAGTACTGATTCATTCTTCCATATCATCTATTCTATTTTCATGGCTTCTTCCAGAAATTTTCAGCTCCTCTATTGATCTTTTAACATCCTGCAGTTCTATTATTTTCTTTCAGTCTTCTTCTCTTGTTCATTGATTGCTTCTAACAGTATTATTTTACTTTTCTCCATTTCTCTTATGTCTAAGTTTTTTAATTATGGAAACTTTGAATTTTTCAACCATCCAGCAGAAAAATTCTTCCTTGTCAGTGTTGTTGGATTCTGGAGATTGATTTTCTTTCTGTGGTATATTGGTCCCTTGAGGGCTTGCTTGACCATTTGTATTTTTCTTTTATCCCTTTATTTGTTTTTGGGTTTGCTCTGCTGGCTATGGGTTGTCCAGGTGGGTGTCCAGGCGGCTGGGGCCAGTGAACATCTTTCTGAAAGAGCTGCTGGCAAAGTGTCACGAGTGGTCGTGTGGCCTCTGGCTATACTGAATCACTCCCTCATTCAGTACTTGACCAGGCTGTGGTAAGGCACTTAACCCATTGCGCCACCCGTGGAAGTAGATGAGAACTCTATTGAACTGGAGAGGACCAGAACCTCCTCTTCCAAAGGTGGCAAAGTCTCTGGGTGCTCTGTGTCCCTCCCAGAGGTACATCTCCCCTCTTGGCTGCTGTCCTTTAATATTGGTTGCTTAGCACAACAAGGTGTTTTTTTCTGTCTTACCTAATTATCTCTTAAGCTGTTTTCAAACCTTGTTGCTTAGTCTCAATAGAGTAATGTAGGAATTCTCTGTCCCAAACATTTTTGGAAAATGAAACTTGGATGTTGGTGCAGCTAACTCTTGGGCAACTCTTATGACTTTAATAACTTCTGTTCTTAAAAACTCTTGCTTTAAAATTGAAACTCCTGCCCCGATGATGCCCAAATGAGTGCCAGACATTGACACCATCAGATGTACCACGATCAAGATAATCAAGAATCTGATAACAAACTCAGGGGACTGAATGTGACAAAATACCAAGAACATCATCTATGATGGACTGTTCTGATAAACTGATCCAACTATGACAGGCTGTTCTGATGTGCCATTTGCTTATGACTAACTGTTTTTGTTTAACTCATTATAAAAAAGCCAGCTCAAGAAGAGATGTTACAATGGTCCTTCCATTCTCTCAGATCAGTGGCTGTGGAAGAATGGTCTCTTCAGGGTGCTATGACCTCTATTCTCTAAGATCAATGGCGAGTGATCTGAAAAATAAACATGCTTATAGGTTCAATTCCTATCTCTGCTGACTGGCTCTTTGATGGTGACAGACAGCAGAACCCAGGCCTATTCCAGCTAACAATATTGCATGCTATGTGCTGTTTTATGATGTGTTTTCCAACTTGAGATATGTTTCTTTCTGCCTTGATATGCTGATCTGTTCCATTACAGGGACAGGAAATTAGAGTCCCAGGCTTTCGCCATTCCCATATTTCCCTAGTCTTGAGGAAAGGAACTGGAGTCTCCAGATTGCCTTTTGTGTTGCTCAGGCAATCTTGAAAACCAAAATCTGCAAACTTTGGTAGGTGTGGGTCAAGAACTTAAAAACTAATAGAGTACTTGCCACTTCATAAAGAAGTCTCCCAACTGGGGTAGGTATAGCACCCATCAATCATAAGAAGATTTATATGCATCTTGAGAGATACACTGTCAAATAAAACACATCCCAAATCTTGCAGTATACCCCTACTTGGTTACAGTCCTGGCTTCAGGAGATCCAGGGCTTAGCTGAAGCCTTGGATTTAATGTGTACTGAGTCTTTCCTTTTGTTGTATCTTAGACTGGGAACAAACTACTTTGGATTTTCTGAAGTAAACTACAAAAGTGCTTTTTGGTTTTCTGAGTCATATTAAGTTGTAAAACTTCTAAAGTGCTTATTGATGCTTTTGGGAAAAAAGAGTTCTTACTCTAAATTTCTTGTTGGAAAAATTAAATTAATAATAATAGGGAAATGTAAGGGAAGAAATGTAAGGAGAATTTCTTAAAATTACATCTTTTTAAAAAAAGATTTATTTATTTATGCATACAAGCTGGGGTATAGACTAGAGGTTGGGGGCGGGGGGTGGTGAGAGGATTCACCAGAGACAGAGTGGAGAGCAGAACAGGCATATCTACTGAAATACACTGCTGAGAGGAGCAGCGGGCAAGGTAGAAGAGGTCTGCTGCCTCATGTGAGAAGCTCAAACTCTGGATAGCTTCACAGTGCTGTGACTTAACCTGTTGCGCCACCCCCTGGTGGCCCCTTAAAACTACATCTTAACAAAAAGATATGGCCTTTTGAAAATTCTAGTCTGAGTCCAAAAATAATAATTTTTAAAAAGCCTCTAAGAGTTCAGTAGTCACTAAGGAGTACTTTTGACCTTCGTATATTCAAAACTACAGGCTTTAAAGAAAAAGAAGTTCTTGGAAGAGCTGTTCTAAGTCAATAAACAGCAGAATGTTAAATAAGATATGTCAATCTATCCTTGTTTCTTGTCCTCCTGTTTGTCCTTTGTGTTCTTCATATTAGAAATCATAAGATTAGATGAAATTTTCTTTCTCTCTGTTCTTTCTGAGAAATGGACTTGATCTCATTATGGCTGAACAGAGGAGAGGGCTCAGGGAAAGTTCTATTTCTTTTTGGTTATTCTGAGGTTTGCTACCATTGACAGAAATGTTTACTGTATTGACTAAAACAACGTATTTGAAAGGACTCATTTTTTTTAATAATCCTGTGATTCACAGTTTGGACATTGACATTTGAAAGTAACATTCAAAAACTGAAAATTTTCTGGCTAAAACAGGATGTTTTTTTTTTCCTTTGCAAAACAAATATTACAAGTCCAAAAGACAACCCTTCTCAGAATTTAACTGGTTAAAGATACGAAAGAGAAAAAAATAGAAAAAGTCACGCTTTTAAATCCAAGCCCGTTCCCTAGCCTGATTGATTAAGGAATGGGAATACCTCTTCTCAGATAACAAATTTAGCTAGGTGAAGATATAAACTTAGCTTTCTCAATTGTTTTACATTTAACATGTGGAAATTTTTCAAAAATGAAGATATCTCTACCTGTTTGTTATGTTTGTGAACAAAACTGAAGTACTTGCTTTTTTCTCTTTGACACCCCTAAAATGTAAATTATTCTTAATTCCATGGCAATGTGTTTATTTTTATAGATTTAAGGAGACTCCTTTTCACTATAATAGACTATAGGACCATGGTTATATTGCTGAAACCTTGATTTCAATGATATATTTGAGATCAGACTGCTTTTTAGTAATTCAGATTAATCTTGAGTATTCAATTGAAAAACAGCTTGAATGCCTTGCTTTCAGGGTTCCAGGTCTATCAGGGAAAGAGTAAAGAAGGTCACCCCTTATCAGAACTGGGAACCCCAGAAGACCAGAATATTTGGGGGGACCTCAAAAAAGAGGAGTTTACCCAATGATATAGGTATCACAGGCAAATCTGATGATACGATCTTGGCATAGCCCTTAGACTTGAGAGGCCATTAAGAACTTCATCTGAGTTTTCTCATGAAAAGTTCCAACAAGCATATTTTTTTAAAGAATATGATTTAATTTGTTCTTATTGTGCTTATGAAAATAACTGGTCAAGTTTAATGAAGCTAGATTTAATTTGTAAATAATTAGTTTTGCTGTGATTATTTGGTAAAATTGGAGTGGAGTTGGAGAAAAAGATGTTTCACTATTATATACCTTTTTGTGCACATCATATTCCAAATCCTGTTACTCATTTTCTGCATTTTTGCTTTTACCTGTGAATCGAACTCAACCCTGAACTTTTCTAACTTCTGGCTATTACTTTCCAAACTAATGTTTCCAGTTTTTCTCTTAATCTTTTTGACTTGAATTGATTGAAAACTAAGACTGTCTTTTCTTGAGACTGCTCAATCTGGAAATGGAGGACTTTATCACCTTCAGAGAGGTTACCAAGGTGCACATTTCTTCTGATTGTTGCTGTTTTCCTAAATGCCCAATGACATCAAACTGCAAGCAGGGAAACCACTGTCTGTTCTCACACCATATAAAGATGCTTTAACCCTGAAACTAGAAATCTTCCCTGGCTTCCCTACTGAATGGACTTATGTTTGTTTCTTTTTTACAAGTGGTGATGGAAAATGGACTTGTGTTTTACTTCAGTCTTTCATTTTGGTTTTTCTATTATTTCTATAGAAATGCTTCTTACTATTGCAACCACCTAAGGACTGTCTTCAGCAATTGAATGTAACTATTTAATTGGATTGAACTATTCTCAAGATAAAAAGATTGATCTTTCATCTACTTTTAAAATTGTGGAACTTCCTTTAGAGAAGTTCAAAAGGGACGAAATTGGAGGGTCAGTCTCCAAGAGTCAGGTAGGTTCTTCTCAATAATCCCCTTGTCACTTTGGTATGGGAACTAGCAAGTAATCAAGACTCCATGAGCCTTGGGAGATCTGTTATCATTACTTAAAGAATGAAGATTGTTTTCACATTGAGTAGTAGCTGCGCTACTGTTCTTGCTTGATTTCTTTACCTTTCCATAATGGCAGAAGAGATCATCATGTCTTAAGTTCCTGTCCTTTTCTCAATAGAAGGAACTGTCACTGTTATCCCTTTTATGACCTAGGTGAATATGGTTTGGGCATCTCACCCAATTCTAGGTTTATCAGTAAACATATTCTCTCTGTCTAAGAAATTCACCTTTACTTTCAAAATAACGATGAGGTCACCCCATTCTTGTCTGTCCCCAAACACAGGATAAATATACCTGATAGTCTCCATTATTCTTTAATTCACAACATGTAAATTCTCTGTACATGTTATTGAATTTTATTTCCTTTGCTAAGCCATCTGATTCTGTTTTTATCATTCCTTCCAGCCTAAGAATTCAGAGGGGTACAAGATGATTTATTTTGTGCCCCAACAAAACCAAGCAAATCTGTGGTTGTATCCTCTGAATGGGGGCCTGGCCAGGGTCCACCCCATCATTTATCCAGTTGTCCTAGTGACCATACCCTTACCCTACCATGCCTCTCAAAATAGAAAAGAGTAGGGGGAAGGCCAGCAGCAAGGTCAACCACCACCTTGAGACTTGCACCTAAGTGTGTGGGAAGCCCTGACATACCTCTCCCCAGCCCTGGTATAGATGTCCCCATCAAGGAAGTGTATTATATGCAATGCATAGCATGTTAAGTTGTGATAAGGATCACAAAGAAGCAAGCAAGGGGGAAGGAGGGCTGGTGTTTCAATAAGTCAGTCCTGGGAAAATGGAGAAAGTACCCTTCCATCGTCTTTCCTGTTGATCACACCTATTGATATAAGCCCTGGACAGAGTAAGGGAGCACACCCTGGAGAACTGTGAAAAGTAAATAAGAGCAGGTGGATGAGGGAGAGATCAAAATGAAAGTTCCATGAAACATTGGTGAATTTAGCTTTTTTTTTTCTCTTCCAGCATTGCCCAGCCTGGATGCCAAGGCAACTCAAAATCTAGAAGTACACCAAGTGTTGCCTGAAAGAAATTCAGAAAATTCCTGTAGTCCAAAGGGTAGAAATGAAGTCCCTGTAAATCGGAGGGTGGGAATGCCCTCATATTTTTCCTTCTTCCCTACCTTAGCTCCTAGAAAATAATATGAAGATAGCATGGTGATGGCAGTATAAGCTGGGTAGTTACTTGAAACCCTAAAAGGAGAACAACTCTCTTAAGTAAAAGAATGTTAGCAACAAGAGTGTGTGGCAACTACTTGATGCTTTCCTTCTCTGCCCTCTTGCAGTTAAGCCTTGGATGCAGCTGCAAAAGCTGCATGACAAGGTGGGGAAACTAAGGCCCTAGATTTCTGGCTGGGGTCTTAAAAAGCAGGCTTCATAAAAAGGAGGTGGATTAGGTGAGTGATTCAATAAAGTTATGTATGATGTTCTGGGTTCCCTATTCAACTGCACATGTGGGGTTTAATCCTAGAGGCACACCATACATCCCAGGCTGATCGATAGGTAGTATAGACTCAAGACACAGCTGACTAGGAGTCAAACACTTCACACATGGGAAACACATTACACATGAATTGACCCTGGTATTACAGTATACAGGTGATGTGATTGACTGCTAAAACAATGCAATCAGCATTCTGTGGGTAAACAAGATCCAGATATTCAACATAATATTCAAGATATCCAGGATACTTTTGCATGTGGCAGTCCATTTTGCCCAACACCATTTATTGAACAGACTATCCCCACTGTATATTATTGATTTCTTTGTAATAAATTAATTGCATTAATGCATCATATTCTGTACTCTTTTGTAATAGTTTAAAATCAGGAAGTGTGGTGTATCCAGCTATGGTTCCTCTTTCTCAAAATTGCTTTCACCATTTGGGATCTTTTGTGGTTCCATCTAAATTTTAGGGTTGTTCTATTTCTAAAATGCCTTTGGAACATGGATATGGACTGCATTGAATTTGTAAAGTGCCTTGAGTAGTATGGGCACGTGAACATTATTCTTCAAATCAATGAAAATGAGGCATATTTCCATTAGTTTGCATTTTCTCAAATTTTTTTTTTTTTACATTAGTTTTCAGTGTAATGAGTGTTCACCTCCTAGGTTTAATTGATTCTTGAATCAGTTATAAATATAATTGTTTTCCTTTTTAAATTTTTTAAAAAAGATTTATTTATTTATGCATACAAGCTGGGGTACAGGCCAAAGGCCTGGAGCGGCGAGAGGGTTCACCGGAGACAGAGTGGGGAGCAGAACAGGCAGATGTACGGAAATACACTGCTGAGGGGAGCAGCGGGCGAGGCAGGAGAGGTCTGCCGTGCCATGTGGGAATCTCCCTGGCAGGGCATCGAACTCATGTCGCCGGTGCCGACAGCTCCACAGCGCAGTGCCCAACCACTGCACCACCAGAGTAGGCCCCTTCCTTTTTAAATTTTTTTAAAATAGAGGTACCATTGGTTTATATCATTGTTAGGAATTTGGAAGTATAGGATCTCCTCCTGCAGGAGTAGTCACTACAGTGCTCCCATCACCAAAACACCCATAATCCTCCACTAGTTAGTTGTGCTGGCTTCACACCCATTTCTTACCCCTGCACCCCTAACCCCTCTGTATGTCTCAATTCTATGGTCAGCTTTCAAGGGTTGGTTTTAAAATTTGCATATGTCTGACCCTTTTTTGGTTTCTCTGTATTCCACATATAAGTGACTTAATTCACTTCGTATAATTAATTTGCTTAGTGTAATCCCTTCCAGCTCCATCCATGTTGTTACAGATGGCGTAAGTTTGTCTTTTTCTGATTGCCCAATAGTTTTTCATTAAGTGAAATATACTACATCTTTTTGATCAACTGGTCTGTTCTTGTGCCCTAAGGTTGTTTCTGTAGCTTGTTGTTACAAATATTGCTGCAGTAAACATGAGAGTAAAAGTTTCTTTTCAAATTAGAGTTTTTGTATTCTTTGGGTATATATGTAGGAGTGTAATAGCTGAGTTGTATGACAGATCCAATTTTAACCTTTTGAGAAACCTCCATACTTCTTTCCACTAGGGATGGACTAGTCTGTATTTCAACTAACAGTATCAGAGGGTTTCTTTTTCTCCACACTCTTGCAAGCACGTTTGGTTTCTGGTCTTTTTGATGTGTACTGTTCTCATTGTGGTTTTTATTTGCATTTCCCTGATGGTATGTGATGATGAACATTTTTTTCATATGCCTACTAGCCATCTGTATGTCTTCTATGGAGAAGTACCTATTTTGCTTTTCTGCCCATTTTTTTTATTGGGTTACTTTTCTCCTTTATGTTAAGTTGTATGAGCTCTTTATAGATCTTTGAGACCAATACCTTGTCAGATTCATGGTGTGCAAATATTGTCTCCCGTTCAGTAGGCATGTATTTTCATTTTAGTTATATTTTGAAGCATTTTGGTTTTAAGTACTTCCAATTGGTTATATTTTCTTTTGTCTTCCTTGTTGCTGGGGATGAATCCACAAAGACATCATTGAAGCTTATATTGTGAAGTGTTTTTCCTATCTTTTCTTCCATGTATTGTATGGTTTTAGGTCTTCAATCCAAGTCTTTTAACCACTTTGAGTTGAATTTTGTGTATGGTGTGAGATAGTGTTCTAGTTTGATTTTCTTTCATGTAGCTGTCCAACTTTTCCCAATACCATTTATTAAAGAGCATTTTCATATTCCAATGCATATTCTTGACTCCTTTGTCATAGATTGACTGTCTAAATATGCTTGTGTTTATTTCTGTGTACTCAATTCTATTCCATTAGTCTGTGTATCTGTTTTTATTCCAGTACCATGATGTCTTAATTATTATGGCTATAGAGTATAGCCATATACTATTCATTGTCTGAAAGTGTGATACCACCATTCTTCCTCATTTTTGTTAGGATAGCTTTGGGTATTTGGGGTCTTTAATGGTTCTATGTGAAGTTTAATAATGTTTGTTCCATTTCTTGGAAGATTGTCACTGAAATTTTGATAGGGATTGCATTCAATCTGTACATTGCTTGGTCATGATAGCCATTTTAACAATATCAATTCTTCCAATCTATGAGCATGGAATATTTTTCCATTTCTTTCTGTCTTCTTTTTCTTTTAAATGATTGAATAAGTCCTTCATCTACTTTGTTAGGTTTACTCTTGGTTATTTTTTTAATATGTAATTGTAAATAGGATTGATTTTGTTAATTTCCTCCTCTTCTAGCTCTTTATTCACCTATTGGAAGGCAACTTTTTTTTTTTTATCAACTGTGACCTGTCATTTTGCTGAACTTGTTTTGTTTTAATCAGCTTTTCAGTGGAGTGTTTAGAATTTTGTATATTATCTGCAAAATATGATAACTTTACTTCTTTCCTGATTCGGATTCCTTTTATATCTTTCTCTTGTTTAATTTCTCTAGCTAGCACTTCCAATACCATTTTGAATAGTGGTGGTGAGAGTGGACATCCTTGTCTTATACCAGATCTTAGTGGAAAAGCTTTCAGTTTTTCACCATTGACAATGATGCTAGCTTTGGGCTTCCAATATGTAGCTTTTAGTATGTTAAGATATGTTCCATTTATCTCCAGTTTTTTTGAGGGCTTTCATCATAAATGGATGTTGAATCTTATCAAATGCTTTCTTTACATCTATTGATAGGATCTTGTAATTTTTATCTCTCTCTTGGTTGATGTTCATGATTTTCAGATGTTTAATCATCCTATGTCACTGGTATAAATCCATGTTGTTATAGTGTATTTCATGCATGCTTTTAATTTTATGCATGTTTTAATGCATTGTTGGATTTGATTTGCTAAGATTTTTGTTGAGGATTACTTGCATCTGTGTTCATTTGGGAAACTGGTCTTCAGTTTTTCTGTTGTCTTTGGAATTAGAGTACTATTGACCTCATAAAATGTGTTTGGAAGTATTTCTTCTCACTTTTTGGGAAGATTTTGAGAAGGAGAGATATGAGTTTATCTTTGAAAGTTCCGTAGAACTCATTTATGAGACAATGTGGTCCTGGACCTTTGTGTTTGGGGAGAGTTTTGGTTGCTATTTCAATTTCTTTACTTGTGATTGTTCTCTTCAGGTTTTTAATTCTCTATTCAGTCTTGGATGGTAGAATAATTCTATGAATTTTTCTATCTCATCTAAGTTACTGATTTTATTACCATGTAAGTGTTCATAACAGTCTCTTATCTCTGAAATCTGCAGTGTCTGTTGTAAATTTAATTTTCTTTCATTTCTGATATGAATTTTCTCCTCTTAGTGAGACTCATTAGAGATGAATGATTTTTTTTAAGAACTAGCTTTTGGGTTCATATTTTTTTGAACTGTCTTTTTTACTTTTTTTTCTTAAATTTCTGCTCTAATTTTTATTATTTCTTTTCTACTGATGGTTTTTATTTTGTTTGTTCTTTTTGTGTTTTCTCATGGTGAGAAATAAGGTTATTTATTTCAGCTCTTACTTTTTCTTAATATGGCCTGTATTGCTATATACTTCCCTCTTAGTACTGCTTTTGTTCTGTATCCCCTAACTTCTGGAAGATTGTATCCTCACTGTTATTTGCCTCAAGGTATTTATTTCTTCTTTGATTAACCCAATAGTTTTTTGGTAATGTGTTGTTCAGTCTCCATGTATTAGAGGTTTTTTCCCTGCTATCTTTTTGTGGTTGATTTCTAGTTTGATACCTTTATGTTTAGAGAAGATACTTGACATGTTTATGAACTTGTTGATACTTGTCACTCGATACGTGATCAATCCTGGACAATGTCTCTTGTGCACTTGAGAAAAAATGTATATTCAGCCTTTTTGAGGTGTAGTGCCCCATAAATGTCTATTGGGCCCATGTGTTCTAATTCTTTGTTTCAAGCCCTTTGTCCTTATTTATTTTCTGTCTCACTAATATGTCCATTGCTGAGAGGGGGGTGTTGTAGTCCCCTGCCATAAGTGTTTTTCTTCTAGTGTCTGTTTTAGTTGAGTTGATTGGTGCTCCTTAATTGGGTGAGTATACATTGATGCATTTTTATCTTCCTGATGTATTGTTCTCTTAATCACTGTGTAGTGTCCATCCCTCTCTCATTACCTTTCTTAACCAGAAATCTCTTGTCTGGTGTAAGTATGACTGTCCCTATACACTTTAGGTCCCATTCTCTTGCAGGATTGTTTTCCAGCCCTTTACCTTGAGTCCATGTCTATCTTCGGAGTTTAGGTGTGTCTTCTGGCACCAGTGGAAAATAATCAAGTCAGACACTGTATGTCTTTTAATGGGTGAATTTAGTCCTTTACATTTACAGTGATTACTGATATATGAAAGTCTCTTGCTGTCATTTGTCCTAAATTTTGTATTTCTATCTATTTCCGTATTCAGTTCTTTTTGCATGTT
The DNA here is from genome assembly GCA_004024925.1 of Scalopus aquaticus. Classification (NCBI taxonomy): domain Eukaryota; kingdom Metazoa; phylum Chordata; class Mammalia; order Eulipotyphla; family Talpidae; genus Scalopus; species Scalopus aquaticus. Next base: position 73,856 of record PVIJ01007567.1, read on the forward strand.
CCTCAGTTTTGTTTAGGTATGTGAGCTCCTATTGATATTTTTTGGAATAGGATGTCTAATGTTTGCAAACTCCTCAGGTTCTGTTTGTCTGAGAAGGCCTTTATTTTTCCTTTGTATTTAAAGGAGAAACATGCAGGATAGAACATTCTTGACTGGCAACTTAAATCTTGAAGTATTTTTGACAACACCATTCCATTCTGTCCTTGCCCATGGTGTTTCTTCAGAGAAGTCTGATGTTAGCCTTCTCAGGTTATCTGCTTCTTCCTTATCACCAGCTTCACTATTCTTTCTTTATCTTGAATTCTTGGAAGTTTCACTACTATATATTTTGGTATCAGTTTCATCTTGTTTAGGCAGTGGATATTCTGTTATAGCTTCATGTGTTTGAGAATTTTGCTCTGTTGTTTCTTTAAATAAGTTCCCTGTTACCCTCTAACTTTATTTCCCCTCTGGGATGACCATATTATTACATTGTCATTCCTCGTGTTTATTCCCTTTTTAAAATTCAGTTTCTCTCTTCTTTCACCTGGTTTCTTTGTGCATTTGCATCTTCAAGATGACTGAGTCAAGCTTCCATTTGGTATATTCTACTGTCATCTCCAGAATTTTTCACATCCTCTAGAGATCTCTTTATATCCTTCATATCCATCATTTACTTAATTCAAGCTTCAGTTTCAATCTGTTCATTCATTTTGCTTTTCAAGACACTCATTTTGTTTTCTTTTTTATCTTAGATAACACTTCTGTGTTTTCTCTGTATTCTTCATTTTCTTTGAATTTCTTTATCGTGGTAGTTTTGAATTCTGTATCTGATAAGAGGGAGAGATCTTCCATATATTTGTGGTTGGGTTCTGGAGATTTGTTCTCTCTGCATGTTGAAGTAGTCCACTGTGGTCTCAGGTTGCCATTTGTTGTGTTTTGATCTTCTCCCCATTATTTGCATTTTGTGCTGATGTAAGTGGTAATGGGGCCTCACTCTTAAAGTCTCCTTTCAATGGAGTATTTGACTCTTCAGTATTCAACCTATTGAAATCTGTGCTGGTCTGTAGTGCAAAAGATAATTAATCCCACTGCTGTTTGCAGGACTGATTCTCAATCGTGTATCCTTCTGATTACCACTCTAAGAGCTACAACCAGTGGCACCCAGACCCTGTTGTTGGCTCTGTAGCTGGCAGCCAGGCTCCCACAACTGGTGAATGGAGGTTGTGAGGAGGTCCTGGTTCCAGCTCATGAAATTGATGGATAACAGCTGGTGGTTGGGAGCTGGAATTTGGGGGCCACATGTCATTCATCTTGCCTTTACAAAAATGGCATATGGAGACTGTATTCCTGCAGCTCTTAAATAGAGGCCAGAGATGAGTGAATGTGACAGTAGGTGCCAGGGGCTGGGGTGAACATCTTTTGCTGCTGTGGGAAGTCCTTTGCAGCCCATGGTCCCAGGGCTGGTGGTGGACACCAGGGACCATGTTGGGCTAACTCATGCTGCTGCATGAAGTGAGTAGCCCAGAGTCCTGGAGTCAGTGGTAGGTGCTAGGCACTGGGGTGCATTGGCTTGAGCTGTGAAGAATATGGGTGGGCTGGGACTGACTATAGACCTGGAAATTAGCTGGCTGAAGCTGGCTATTGGATGCTAGAATCAGTTGGGATCTCACTCTCAGAGTCGACAGCTAACTGCCAGCTACCCTTGGTTGGTAGGTGGCTACCTGGGAACTGCCAAGCTGACAGCCAGACTCCTGAGGTAGATGATGGTTGGGCTTGGGCTCTTTTCCTATAGGTTGTGTTCCCAGGGTACCCTGAAACCCTCCATCTTACTTTCTGGATCTGTTGGCCACACCCTACTGTGCTGGAGCTGAGAGTACAAGGAGGAAGCAAGCCTGCATTCTCACTCCTCCACCATCTTACTCCATTTCCCTGAATTTATTAAAACTCATTTAGTGGATATGATCTGTCCTAAATAATGTTCCATGGGAAGTTCGCTTCTGCCCCCCATGCCATCTTCTGAAGCTCCTGCCCTCCCCTCTGGAAGCTGAGACAAAGGAGGGAAGTTTCTCCACTATAAGGTGAAGGGGAAATTCGTGCCTGGTTCTCTGTTATTCCCCGTGCACCACTGAGGGAAAGAACAGATACAGGGGGCTCCAACAGTGAGGCAACCCCAGAAACAGGGAGAGTATGCCCCAGTCCCAAGCGCCATCTTCTGAAGTCCCCTCCCTCCCCTCTGGGAACTGAGACGAGAGAGGAAAGTCTCTGCACTATAAGGTGAGGGGAAAGTGCGTCCCTGGTCCACAGTTGTCCCCATGAACCACTGAGGAAAGGAACAGATACAGGGGAACCCTGCCAGCGAGAGTAACCCTGGAAACAGGGGAAATTCACCCTGGCCCCCCACCCCGTGCCATCTTCTGAAGCCCCTGCCTTCCCCTCTGGGAGCTGAAACAAAGGAGGGAAGTTTCTGCACTATAAGGTGAGTGGGAAATTCATGCCTGGCCATCAACTATCCCCTCATGCCACTGAGGAAGAGATCAGATACGAGGAAGCCCGCCAGCAAGAGTAGCCCCAGAAACAGGGAGAGTCCACACTGACTCCGCGCTAAATTCTGAAGCCCCCTCCCTCCCCTCTAGGAGCTGAGACAAGAGAGAGGGAAGTCTCTGTGCTGTAAGGTGAGGGGAAAAGTGTGTCCCTGGCTGATGGTTGTCCCCACGATCCACTGAGGAAAGGAACAGATACAAGGGACCCCACCAGTGAGAGTAACCCCGGAAATAGGGAGAGTTAAACCAGACCCCCCACACCATCTTCTGAATCCCCTGCTCTCCCCTCTCTGACCTGAGACTAGAGAGGGACGTCTGCTCACTATAAGGTGAGGGGGAAAGTGCATTCCTAGCCAATGATTGTCCCTGAAAGCCGCTGAGGAAAGGAACAGATACATGGGACCCCGTCAGCAAGATTAACCCCGGAAACAGGGAGAATTCACACCCCCCTCACGCCATCTTCTGAAGCCCCTGCCCTCCCTTCTGGGAGCTGAGATAAGGGAGGGAATTTTCTGCATTATAAGTCCAGTGTAACAGTGCCAGGCTAGAACTGGCCGCCAGTTCCTGACATCCCAGTAGGAGCACACCAAAGAGATGCCTTCCAATACCAGTGACACAGTGGCCCAATGCCTAGAACAAATCAGAAAACAAACGACACTGAGAAGGAAATATACAATTAACCAAATAAACTCTCAAGGGAAGATCACACCAAAAAAGAAAATCAGCTACCAGAACCCAAAAATGATGACACGGAAGAACTACAATGCGTACTAGACAGGGAATTTAAAAGTGTCATGATTAAAAACCATGAAGAAGACGAAAAGGAAAAGAGGGAGATGAGACATATAATTAGGGAATTGTAGAAGGAAATTGAGTCCCTAAAGAAAAAAATGGAGGAAATGCACGACATTAAAGGATTATTGGAAGAGCTAAAGAACTCAAAGAAAAGCAATGAAAGGAGAATCAATGAAATGGAAGACCGAATCGGTATTCTCGAAGATAAAGACATAAAAAGAACAATAAAGCAAATGAAAAAGAAGCATGAGGGAAAGAGAATGAAGAAAGACTTCGAGAACTCTCTGACACTATGAGAAAAGGAAATGTAAGAGTCATAGGAATCCCTGAAGGTGAGGAGAAGGACCAAGGGACCGAGGAACTGTTCAAGCAGATAATCAAGGAGAACTTCCCAAATACAAGGAAAGATGTGAAAATAGACATACAAGAAGCTAGAAGAACACCATACTATCATAATGAAAGGAAACCCAAAGCAAGACATATAAGAGTTAAGCTCTAGAGAGTGCAAGAAAAAGAAAAAATAATGAAGCTAACAAGAGGAAAGAAACAGCTAACATATAAAGGAAAACCAATCAGGCTGACATCAGACTTCTCCAAAGAAACACTACAGACAAGAAGAAAATATACTGACATAATCAAAAAAGTCCAAATCAACAAATGCCAACCAAGAATACTTTATCCCACAAAGCTCTCCTTCCTTTACGAAGAAAAAATAAGGGCCTTCTGAGACAAACAGAATCTACAGAAATTCATTACTACTAAACCCCCACTCCAAAAATACTCCAAGAAGTCCTAAAGCCCAAACCAGCAGAGGAATGACTAAGAATATCAAAATAAAGCAAAGAATACAATCACAGAAAAGATAAACAAAATTGCAAAAAAACCCTCCAACATGTCAATATTAAACCTAAATGTAAATGCTCTAAACTCATCAATAAAGAGACACAGAGAACTAGGCTGGATTAAAAAACAAAATCCAACTTTCTGCTGCCTCCAGGAAACACGTTTGACTACTAAAGATAAGCATAGACTGAAAAGAAAAGGTTGGAAAACAATCCTACAAGCAAATGGACCAAAAAAGAAGGCAGGAACAGCAATATATATATATATATATATATATATACACACACACACACACACACACACACACACACACACACATATGAGATGAAATAGACTTCAAACTAAAAAAGGTAAAAAGAGACATAGATGAACACTACATAATGATTAAGGGGACAATGCATAAGGAAGATATAACACTCATAAACATATATGCACCAAAAGAAGGAGCACCAAAATATATGACAATTATTATCAGCTCTAAAAACAGACAATAGAAAGAATACATATATAGTAGGAGACTTCAACACTGCACTGTCACCAATGGACAGATCGATGAAACAAAAAATAAACAAGGACACTAGAGTCCTAAACAAAGACCTAGACCTCATGGACTTAAGAGACATCTACAGAACGTGGCACCCAAAAATATCAGAGTACACATTTTTCTCAAGTGCACACGTATCATTCTCCAGAATCAAACACATATTGGGCCATAAGACAAACATCAACAGATTCACTGGCTCAAAATCATCCCAGCTGACTTCTCTGATTATAAAGGCATTAAACTAGAAATAAATCATGAAAACAAGGAACCTACCCTCTGCATGGAGATTGAAATCCACACTACTGGAAAACTACTGGGTTAATGAGGAGATCAAAGAAGAAATTAAAAAATACTTTGAATTGAATGACAATGAGGACACCACTTCCCAGAATGTATGGGACACAGCAAAAGCAGAAATAAGAGGAACAAATATAGCAATGTAGGCCAACATCAAGAAAATACTCAAAGAAACAACTTAATCTCTCATCTGAATTAGAAAAAGAACAACAAAAAACCCCAAAAACTAATAGAAGTAAGGAAATAATAAAAATCAAAGCAGAAATGATTGAGATAGAAACCAAAAAAAGATACAAAAGATCAATGAAACCAAAAGTTGGTTCTTTGAAAAAATAAACAAAATAGACAAACCTTTAGCCAGATCACAAAGAAAAGAACAGGAGAAACACAAATAAATAGGATCATAAACGAAAAGGTAGAAATTACAACAGACTCAGGGGAAATCAAAAGAATAGAGATTACTATGAAAATCTATATGCAAACAAATTCAACCATCTGGAAGAGATGGACAAATTCCTAGAATGATATAGTCATCCAAAACTAGAAAAAGAAGACATAGAGCACCTAAACAGACCAATCACAAGCAGTGAAATAGAAACAGTAATTAGAACACTCCCCAAAAACAAAAGCCCAGGACCAGACGGATTCACAAATGAATTCTACCAAACGTTCAGAAATGAACTAGTGCCTGTGTTACACAAACTCTTTCAAAAATCGAAAAGGAAAGAATACTACCAAAGAGGTTCTATGAAATGAACATCACATTGATACCAAAACCGAACAAGGACAAAAAAAGAAAACTACAGGCAAATATCTCTAATGAACACCGATGCAAACATCCTCAATAAAATTTTAGCTAATAGAATTCAACAATACATCAAAAATATAGTTCACCACGACCAAGTGGGATTTATTGCAGGGACACAAGGATGGTTCAGTATCAGAAAATCAATTAATATAATCCAACACATCAACAAAAAGAAAAAGAAAAACCATATGATCATATCAATAGATGCTGAGAAAGCATTCGACAAAGTCCAACACCCATTTATGATGAATGCCCTCGAAAATCTAGGGATAGAAGGAACATACCTCAATATGATAAAGACCATATATGACAAACCCACAGCCAATATCATTCTCAATGGTGAAAAGCTGAAAGCCTTTCCCTGGAAATCTGGAACAAGACAAGGATGTCTGTTGTCACCACTGCTTTTCAATATAATATTGGAAGTCCTAGTGAGAATAATAAAATAAGAGAAAGGCATACAGGGAATTCAAATAGGAAAAGAAGTAAAATTATCACTATTTGCAGATAATATGATAATATACATAAAGAATCCTAAAAACACGACAGAAAAACTATTCAAAATTATCAATCAATTTAGTAAAGTAGAAGGACACACAATCAGCATACAAAAATCAGTAGCCTTCCTATATGTAAACAATCAATCCAAAGAAGAGGAAATCAGGAAAACCACCCCTTTTACAATTGAAAAACAAAACAAAAAAAACAAAAAACAAACCAAATACCTGGGAATAAACTTAATGAAAGAAATGAAGGATCTATAGAAAGAAAACTATAAAACATTATTAAAAGAAATAGAAGAAGACACAAAGAAATGGAAAGATATCCCCTACTCATGGATAGGAAGAATTAACATTATCAAAATGGCCATACTACCTAAAGCAATTTACAGATTCAATGTTATTCCAATAAAAATCTCAATGACATTCTGCAAAGAGATTGAATGAGTACTGATGAAGTTCATATGGAATAATAAAAAAAAAAACCTTGAATAGCCAAAGCTCTCCTGACCAAAAAGGAGAATGGCGGTATCACCCTCTGAGACTTCAAACTATACTACAAAGCCATAATAATTAAAACTGCATGGTACTTGAACAAAAATAGACATACAGATCAATGGAATCAAATAGAGAACCCAGAAATCAACCCACGTATATATGGACAATTAATCTTTGATAAAGGTGCAAAGAATATTCAATGGAACAAGAACAGTTTGTTCAACAAATGGTGCTAGGAAAACTGGACAACTACATGCAGAAAAATGAAGCGAGACTACTACCTCACAGCATGCACAAAAACCAGTTCAAAATGGATAAGATTCTTGGACATAAGACCTGAAACCATAAAATATATAGAAGAAAACATAGGCAAAACAATACATGACGTACATCTTAATAACATTTTTAAAGACTCATCCCCCAAAGCAAAGATAGTGAAGGGAAAGATAAACAGCTGGGATTACATCAAACTGAAAAGCTTCTATACAACAAAAGAGACATTAACCAAAGCAAAGAAACAGCTCACTGACTGGGAAAAAAATTTTGCACTCCATACAACAGACAAGGGACTGATCACAAAAATCCACAAAGAACTCACACAACTCAACAAAACAAAGCAAAAAATCCAGTCAAAAAATGGTAGAAGAACTTACAAGACACTTCTCCAAAGAAGAGCAAATGGCCAATAGGCACATGAAAAAATGTTCAACATCACTTATAATCAAGGAAATGCAAATCAAAACCACTATGAGATACCACCTCACATCTGTGAGGATGGCACACATTAAAAATGCAGGCAATAACAAATGCTGGAAAGGATGTGGAGAAAAAGGAACTCTTCTACACTGCTGGTGGGAATGTGAACTGGTCCAACCACTATGGAAGGCTGTATGGCGATTCCTCA
>PVIJ01007568.1:0-31689 GCA_004024925.1 Scalopus aquaticus
TCTCGTCTTGGTCTCCTGGTCCGGTTTTGTGTTGAGGGGAGGGGTGAGGGGATCTGGTGTTTCTTTCTTCTCCTTAGTCAGTCTTTTTAGCTTCTTTCCAAGTTCTACTCACCCGTGAGGGTGTTAGATTTATGTAGCGTTTCTGGATCTTCTCTTGGTTTGGCTGATGTCACTTTATCGGCGGCTTTTCTTTTGGGAGAGTTGATACTAGCTTCCCTTTACCGCCATGTTGATGATGTCACCTTTATTTTCTAAATAAATCCTTATATCCTAAAACAATGAGCATGTTCATACATTGCTGAGGGAATTAAGATAATTGTATAAGAACGTTATTAGCATATGTATACAATGTAACAATTTAAGTACAAGAATAAATTGCAGAAACTGTTTTTTCATAGAAGAATGCATTTAAAAATAAAATAGTTAAGCTATTTGAGATTATATGGAATAATTATTAAATTTTTGCAATAGATGTTAAATTTCCTTATGGTAAATTATATGTTGTAGATGGATTACTGGAAACTGCAGCTTTTTAAATAACAGACACAGGCACATAACAGAATGATTTTACCATGGGCTAGTTGATATAAACTGAGTTAAGATTTGAAGGCATATTTCTGGCTAAAAAAAACCCCACAAAATTTCTAAGTAAAAACCAAAGAAAACCTCTAATTAAGCTAGCATTTGTATTAGTTCATCATTCAGTCATTTTCCATCCCTCTATTCCAGTTTAGGGCCTTGGGTAGTGGGAACCTATTTTGGCAGCTCAGAAGGCAAAGTGGGAACTCACCCTCCACTGGATTCAGTTCCACTGCAGTATGCACTTACACATACATCCTACTTAGACTCCCGCAACTGAGGTATACCAATGAACCTAATAGAGAAGTGGGCGACAACCAGAATATACCTGGAGAAAACCCACCCAGACATGTGGAGACTGCAAATTCCACACAAATGGTAGCTTTGACCCGAAATTGATTTTTTTTTCATCAAATTTACAAGGAAACAATACTGAAAGAAAGATGTTTCACAAAAAAAAAAACTGTTGTATGTAGAAACATTCCATATATTTCTCAATCTCTTTATGTTTTCTTACAATAATTTGGAAAGAAAATGTATGTGGAATATTATGCAGTGTTATGGTTTACAATAAGAAATACATATTTGGCGTTCCTTCCCATTTATTGCAGAGTTCCTAAAAATCCTGGGATTTTCTAAGTGGTGGTGAGAGAGACATATCATTTGGTATGTTAATGAGGCAGCTTTTGGAAAGGCATTAAGTCACTTAAAGCTGGGGGTTAGTTGTCAGAGGAACCATCCCTTTGATAGTAGGTTTGGAATCATTCCAACCGCTTGTCTTCAAGAAAAGTGAAACAAAGAGAGGAATTGTATGTTTAAGCCACAGCCAGTAGCCACTGACTTAATTATGCATGCCTTTGTAAAGGATCCTTCGTTAAAAAGCAAAAATAATGGGTTCAAATAGCTTCTGGTTTGGTGAAGTTTGGAAATTTGGGAAGAATGATTTCTGGATAACAACAAAAACACAGGCGACAAAAGTTAAAATGAGTAAATGGGACTACATCAAACTGAATAACTTCTGTAGTGCAAAGAAAATAAATAGTAAATTGAAAATGCAAAATACAGATGAGGGAAAATCCATGCACACCATGTATTTGATGAAGGGTTAATATCTAAAATATCTATGAAACTCATTCTTCAATAGCAAAAAAGCAAGTAAATCCAATTAAAATGGACAAAGTCAATAGGACATGAAAATGTTCATCCTCTCTTATTTTTAAGAAAATGAAAACTACAATGTAATAGCACCTCATACCTGTGAGAATGGACTGTTTCAGTAAGATTTAAAACAAGACTGTTTGGCAAGAGTATATGGCGAGAAAGGAATCCTAGTACATTATTGAACTAATGTAAACTGGTACAGCCTCTATGGAGAACAGAATATAGTTTCCTCAGAATTTTAAAAATAAAACTACTGTGTGATCCAACACTTCCACTTCTAGTTAGTTATCCAAAAATATATGTATAAACACTAGTTTGGAAAGATATATACATCCCTATATTCATTGCAGCACTATTCATGATAACCAATGGAAAAAACCTAAATGCCCAATGAGGGATGAGTGTATAAAGATGTAGTATATCTGTACATTGAAATAGTGCTCAGCTATATATAAAAAAAAAAAAAAAACAACATGGATACAACTGGAGGTGATTACTGTTAGTGAAATAAATCAGAAAGTGCAAAACAAATGCTGGATGAGTTAACTCACATAGAATATAAAGAAACAAAGCAGTATCCAACAAAAACAGCTCTATACTCTGACAACAAAATGTAATTTATCAGAGTGGTAAGGTGTATGGCAGGAATGGGTAGAGAAGGATGATTTGACAGTGAAATGGTCCTAGAAATTTGTTGATGACTGCACCCACCCATTTATATACATATATCAACCTTTAACATATAGTATTATAAATAATAGTATTTATAGTATTATAAAATTTATAGTATTATAAATAAATGGTAAATTGCTAAAAAAAAATAAATGGCCGAAAGTCTTGAATAGATATTTTCCCAAATATGATATTCAAATGGCCAATAGATATTAAAAATGTTATCATCCAAACTAATTATAAGGGAAATTAAAATTAAAACCACAATTGGTGTCACCTCCCATCTTTTTAAATAACTATTATAAAATTGACAAGAGATAAAAGGTGTTAGAGATTATTTGGAGAAAAGGGAACAATGTTATACTATTGGTGGAAATGTAAATTGGTTCACATATTGTAAAAAAAAAACAAAAAAAAACTATGACAGGTTCTCAAAAAATTAAAATTATAACTACCCCAGGATGCAGTAATTCCACACTTGTGTATATAGCTGAAGGAAATGAAATCACTGTCTTGAAGAGATATCAGCACACACGTTTATTGAAGCATTATTCACAATAGCCAAGACATGGAAACAACTTACATGTCATCCAAGAGAAGAATAAATGGTCAAAGAAAATGTGATTGTCTATAAATAGGAACATTATTCACCCTTAAACAAGAAGGAAATCCTGCCATTTGTGATAACATGTATGGACCCTGAGGGGATTATACTAAATGAAATAAGCCAGGCAGAGGAAAAAAATTACTGTACGGTGCCACTAATATATGAAAGTTAAAAAACTGAACTCAAAGAAACAGAAAGTAGAATAGTGATTGTCAGGCACGGTGGTGGGAGAAATGGAGAGATGCGTGGGCCTCCCTGGTGGCACAGTGAGTTAGGTGCAGCTCTGTGAAGCTGTCGGCAGCTATGGGACAAGTTGGATGCCTGGCCCTGGATATTCCCACGTGACACAGCAGACCTCTCCTGCCTTGCCCGCTGCTCCCCTCAGCAGTGTATTTCCGTTGATCTGTCTGTTCTGCTTCCCACTCTGTCTCTGGTAAACTCTTCACTACCCCACACCTCTGGTCTGTACACCAGCTTGTATGCAAAAATAAAATAAAAATCTTTAAAAATATATAAAAGATAAATGGAGAGATGTGTATTAAGAGTACATGTAAACTTTAATTATTAGAAGAAAAATTTCTTGTTATTTAATGTACAGCATGGACACATCCTGAAAACATTCCATACAGGTTAATATTTCTGAATTATGTACTTGATAGTTACTAATATTAAATACTAAGCATTTTCATCTCCCTCTCCAAAAATTAACTCTGTGGCATAATAAATATGTTAACTTTCTGGATCCAGCTAATTATTCAACAACGTGTGTGTCTGTGTATAATCACACTATACATTTAAATATCTACAATTATTTTTGTCAATTATTACTCAAAAGTAAAAAGTAAAAAATGAAAAAAAGAGGTTTGTGATTCCTTTATGTTAGCATGTGATGGGGTTACTGAGGGGTCCCAAACTGTTAAGAGGTGTATGCTCTAAAAAGGATCAGCCATCTGCACACAATGGCAAAGTAAATATACTCTTAGTATGAAAGATTTTAATAGAATTGTTGTACATAGGGGGAAGAAGAAGAAATTATTTTAAATAACAGTTTTTCAGTAAAATTCTTCATGACCTACCTCTTACAGGCTAATGCCCAAACAGCAGGGTTGTTGAGACATAAATGTGAATTTTAAGGTAACTCTGGCAAGGAACCACAGGAAAAGTGTTAGGTGGTTCTCAGAGGGCAGGGCTAGAAGAGACTCAAAATTCAAAATATAGCATATAACCCACAGAAGGTCAAGATAACGGTAGCCATTTTGTCACCAATGACCAGAAGCAGCCTTTCTACAAGTATCTCATTCATGTTTCATTTCCACGTATCTCTTCCAAGTGCCTCTACATGTCTGTTCTCCTTCTAGCAGTACCAGGGCTACAACTCAGTATTGTAGAAGAAAATCCAAGCACTCATGTATTTAGTTATAAACCAAGTATGGCTGCTTAACTCCCATCTATAATTCCCAGGATGTCCCTGTTGAGGAAGTTAGTTTCATGGCATACTGGGAGTTGTAGTTTTTGTCATAGGAGATCTCTTCAGTATGGAGATGGGGGTGGAATCTGTGAAAATGTCAGGAGTTGGAGTGCACCTTTAATACTTCCAGTTTTGAAGAATGGTGTGGAAAATATGCTGACTTTTCAGTCAGGTAGAGATTCTAATCTTCTCTTGGCCATTTAATGCTTGTGTGACAGTGTAAAACACACCAGACCCCACTAAGATAATTGAAAGGGTATGAAATCTGAAACATAGTAGACAATTTGATAAAGGTTTGTTTTTCTTTTCCATATTTCTACACCTTTGTTAAGAATTACTGAGACAGAACAAATTCGAGGTTCAAATAATCACATGTTTGAGACATTATGACAGAAATTAGTAAATGTCAAGAGTATAGAGCAAAGTATCTAAATTATATAGGTCAGAGATAATGAGTCTAAGTCATCATAAAAGTGACAGAACTGGAAAAAGAATTTATATTTTCTCCGAAACCAAGTGATGACAACCAGAAATTCTAAGATGATAAAAGAAAAGTACTCTTTTGTATTAAAATATTTATCTAAATGCCTCAGATTGACATATGATGTTTGTTGTTACAATTTTGAGATGTGGGTGTTGACAATATTTTAAAATAAGTGAAGTTTATTTATTTCCCCTTTCTTCTTGACTCTAAGCATCTATCTGTGTCCCATCTGGAAGTGTCTTTCAATCACGTTTTAGGAACATTAATTGCATTTCTTAAAAAATACAAAGGCTTCAATATTCAAACACTTAATTCACAGAAAAAAACATGGACTACAGTAAATTTCATTAAATCAAGCCTATAATAAATTTTCACTCTAATTTTATCATATAAAAATTCATATGTTGATGTTTTAAAATTGACATTTAAATGATTTTGTTCAGATTGCACTGAAATTTCATGCTCAGATAGAAAATTACCACACTAAAAGACGTGTAAAAATGAAATATTACTATTAACATAGGAACTTCTAGAATATTTTTCATATGTAACTGCACCTTTATGTGAATATAATCATGTTATTTATGTTAATTTCCCTAGTATTTTTATTGAATTTTGCAGAGAGTTCTATGTCAATATATACATGCATCATTATGGCATTTTTCAATGAGCTATTGTATTCTAGGTTATAAATACACTATAATTCATTTCACTAATATTCTTGGCAATTTTTGAGAAAATAATTTCAAAATCAAATGAATATTTTTGTCATAACAGCTTGTTGAATACATACCACATAGTCTAGCATTTTAACTTGTCTTACTGAAAAGTGAATTCTTGAAAAGCACATCATATGGTAAAATGTCATTTTGAGACAGTGTTTTTCACACTGAAAATACTGCTTTTTTTCTTTTCCAAATTTAGCACCTAATTTAAATAACATTTTTTGTATTATTTTATCTTTTACGTATGGAAAAATCAGAAGTCTTAGTTGAGTTAGAGTGGGAAGAGATGGATTCTAGAGGCAGATTCAGCACTTATACTTGGTCTTTGATGCTTTATTTTAAGAAACTAAATGTATTTCCCTGTCTTCAATAGAATGGGGGACTTATAGCCAGAATTTTTGTACTTTGATAACAAGTGACCTACTTATCCCCTATCATACTATAAGGAAAACCATGAAAATAAATTAATAATTTATACAGAAACAGAAAGCAGAGAACTCTTCCTACCCCTTGAAAAGCCGGAGTTAGGAAGAACCAATCTCATGTGTGTGTTTACATGTGTGTGTGCAAATATACAGATATCCCCGAAAGCTCTTAAAGAAATTTAAAAATGTTGAATTTGAAATAATTTCAGGTAAGGAATTTTTGAAATTACTTACAAAATAATGTTATAAACCCTTTTTCCAGATTCTTTCTTTCACTATTTATGCATGCTCATACACAACAACTATATACATGCATAGTTTTGTTTTTTTTTTTTTTTAACTGTTTGATAATGATGATGCCTTTTAAACCCCAAATACACTTTAAGGATTATTTCTTAAAAGGATGTTCCCTTAGAAAAGCATAATATGATGATTATGTTAGAAAATTGATTTAGATATCATATTATCATCATATTTACAGACCATATTCAAATTGTAAGGATTATTCTGCTAATATCTTTTAGGGTGGGGAAAAAATTCTGGTCCTGAACCCAATCCACAGTCTTGCATTACTTTTACTTGCCATGTCTATTTTGGCATCATTTACAATAGCTCCATTTTTCTTTGTCTATAATGGATTTAGCATTTTTAAGGTGTACAGTGCAATTATTTTATAGATATTCATCTATTTGGGATTATCTGAGGTTTTCTAATGATTAAAGTCAGAAAAAAAATATATATACTTTTAGCAGTGATAGTATGGAAGTGATTGTGTGTTCTTCACAATACAACATAAGGAGGTATATAATGTCTCTTTGCCCCTTGAATGGTGGTGGTCACTTTGGTCATTTGATTAAGCTAACATCATTTTGTAATAAATGAATATTAATAATTTTCTATAGGTACATGCTTTGACACTGTTTTCTCACAAACTTTCTTAATGTTTTGTATCCCTTGACTTTTCTTGCCTGAAACAATTACTGTGGTATTGTAAATGCAATATTTTTCTTTATTTCTTCTACTAACTTGCATTCTACTAAAAGGATGCACTTTCTATTAGTCCTCATTTGTTTATTCATATTACTACATTTATAATGACATTTAACAAACAATACTGTAGGTAAATGAGGTATGTGTTTTTAGTAAAAAAAGCAAAATATAAATATAACTATATTTATAATCAAATAATTATACTATATAGTATTAGTGTTTTTTATGAGGTATATCCAAATATTAATTATATTTTGTAGAAGGAGATGGATTAATAAAGAATTCATTAAAAAGTATATGTATTAATTTATTTTTAAAAATACTTAGATCATGTCTACTTGATTGAGGGATATTTTTTGGCTTCTTTGTGCAAGAATTGCATGATCCAATAAGAAATGTGAGGAAGTACACTTTCACCTAAAGAATTTATTTAACAGAAGTAATTATATCCAGCTTGCACCACTATGAATATGTATTTACAATCACACCCTTGTGCAGACTTTATCTGTATAAGCACCTGCCCAGCCTGTCAGTACTGTAAATTCATCTGCATCAGAAATCAGGAAGAACCTAAGATTCTTAATTGATATTTTCACCTGATCATGACCTTATTTGTTATTGTTATTTATTCATTTCATCACAAATATGAACTAAACTCACTTTGAAATAAAACAATCTTGTAACATGTACAAGTACTAATCATCATACAAAAAATAATTTAAAAGTAAGGTAATCAGAGAGCAAATTTTTGTATCACCAAATTTTCTCTATCAAGTTCATTGCAATTGACATTACCTTGCAGTGATCTCTGTGAAACAGTGACTAGGGTCAATAATCTGAAAGGAAAATTTTGCGCAATATATTCTTCTAGTATTGAAGTGTTAGTATCTGAAGAGTCCTTATTCCTGCAGAGATATCAAGACAACTGTAAAACTATTGCCTTTCATGCCTGCTGTTTTCTTATTTTTTGTAAGTGACTTTCATCATAGGTTAATTGATAGAAACTGAGAAATAAATGAGTTTAGAGACTGCATCGGAACAGCATAAATAAGAAATCCCTAAATAATCTCATGAACTCAGTGAAGACAATAGAGAACACGGGAGGAAATGTCTATGACAGATGTGAAAAAATTCATTCTTCACAGGTATTAGACATTTCCATGTATTTCAACAGTAAAATATTTGATTGAAAATTGTAATGTTAAATGCTTTCTTACTTCAAATATGTATCGACTTCAGGTCACACATAGACTCTAATCTACAACTACAATTCCCCCCACTATGCCTCATGTTTCACAAAATTATTGTAGGGTTTTCCTTTTAAAGAAATCACCCTATTTATTGGCTAATGTAAACTGGATAAATGAATTTAAAAAAATGTGTTTATACACACACACACACAATGGAATACTACTCTTATAAAAAAGATGAAATTGTGCCATTTGTGGCAACGTAAATGAAATTGAGGGGATTAAAAAAGTGAAATAAGTCAGATGGAGAAAGTCAGACACCGTATGTTTTTACTCATGTTGAAAATAAACAAGGACTGGATAAAGAAGATGTGGTCTATCCACACAGCAGAACACTATGAAACCATGAGTAAAGAAGAACTATTGCCTTTTACAGTAAACTAGAAAGATTCAAGGGAATTGTGTTTAATAAGCAAGTTTAGTAAGCGAGTCAGAATGACTTGCAAAATATTGGATATTTACATAGCAAATGACTTGACAAAATACTTGTAAAATAACTGTAAATACAGTAAAATATAAAAAACAGCAGGGACTAAGAAAGTGAAGTTTATGAGGTTAAAAGGTAAGGAGACAGGAGAGAAGGGAAAAGGTTTACATACTGGTAATGGGAAAATATGCATAAATTTGCATATATAAAATATAGAGAAAATAATACATATTTTTATTATAAAATAAAACAAATGTTTGGTAAAAAAATAAAGCAAACTAATATACACAAACAAATTAGTAATTACAAGAGGGGGTGCAGTCTGAGAGTTGGTATGTAAAAGATGTTAAGGAGGTCAATTGTATGTTAGTAGATGGAAACTAGATTTTGGGTGGTGATCATGTTATATATATGTCAATGTTAGAATATAAAACTGTAGTCATAAACTATTATGAAATGTTAGAGACCACTGTTACCTCAACAGAGTAATGCTAGAAAAACAAAAACAAATCATTTTCTCCATCTGCCATCTTCATATACATATCAAATACTTGTTCTGAGTTAATGTCACCATGTAGCATTTCTAAAGTAACAGAAGTGTCAAAGAAGAAAATGGTGAAAATACAATTCTTTATTTAATACTGAGGTGACATTGGTTTACAACACTGTATGTGATTCTGACGTATAGGATCACACCTCTTTGGATGTATGTTACAACACCACATCAATAATCAAGGCACTCACAGTCCTCAATGAGAGTCCAGTGGTGTCTCACCTCCCCCACTGATAGCCTCAATTCTAAAGTCAGTCTTCTGGGCTTGGTAATGGCTGACCCTTTGTTTTGCTTCTCTGTAATTCCACATATAAGTGAAAAGATCTAGTTCTTGTGTTTTTTTTTTCCTTCTGACTTATTTGGCTTAACATAATCCTCTCCGGTTTCATCCAGTTCCTTTTTTATAGCAAATATTGTATATATACCACATCTTCCTAATACACTCATCTGACCGTGGACATTTAGGTTGTTTCCATAGCTTAGCTATTTTCAGTAGTGCTGCACAAGAGTGCATATGTCCCTTTGAATTAGTGTTTTTGTATTCTTCATGTAGATATCTAAGATTGAGATTGTTGAATCATATGATAAATCTGTGAAACTATTTTCCATAGAGATAAGACCAGTCTTGTTGATATTGGCCTGTCTCACAGGTGTGAGGTGATATCTCACTGTGGTTTTGATTTACAGTTCCCTGAAGATAAATGATGATGAGAATTTTTTCTCCTCAGCTTATTGTCCACCTGTATGTCCTCTTTGGAGAAATATCAATTTAGTCTGCTTATTTTTTTTATTAGGTTCATTGTTTTCCTTTTTGTTTAGTTGCATGAATTCTTTATAGATCTTGATTATCAGACCCTTGTCAGATATATGTCTTACAAATATTTTCTCTCATTCAGTATGATGTCTTTTTGTTTTAATGATATTTTCTTTCACTGGACAAAAGCTTTTTAATGTGACCTAGTCCCATTTAGTTATTTTCTTTTTTGTTTTTCTTACTCTTGGAAGCAAATCTGCAGAGGCATCACTGAAAGCAGTGTTGTAAATGTTTTGCCTATTATTTTATTCTGTTTATTTTATGGTGTCATGTCTTACATCCAAGTCTTTATAATCTATCTTTGAGTGGTCTGGTTTTGTTCTTTTTCATGTGACTGTCCAGTTTTCCTAACACAGTTGTTAAAGACATTTCCTTGTGTATACTTGACTTCTTTGTCTTATATTAACTGTCCGTGTAAGTGTGGATTTATTTCTGGACTTTCAACTCTATTCCATTAACCCATCTATTTTTATTCTTGTACCATATTGTTTTGATAACTGAACTTTCCACTGTGGTTTGATGTCTGGGAATATGATACCACCGTTGTTCTTCTTTTGTGTCAGGATTCCTTTGTTTCTTCAGGTTTCTGTTTGTTTATTTCATATGAATTTCAGCAGTGACTTTTCTATTTCTTTGAAAAACTTTACTCAAACATATGTAAGGATGTGTGAAACTTGCATTTTGCTTTGGCTAAATGGTCATTTCCACAATGTTATTTTTTTCTAATACATGAGCAGGTATTATCTTCCTATCCCTTTATGTATTCTTCTATTTCTTTCAACGTGTCATATAGTTTTCAAGTATAGTCCTTCTACTACTTCCTGAAGTTTACTCCTAGATATTTAACATTTTTTGATGCTATTGTAAATTGGATAGATTTAGATTTTTCTTCTCTTCTAGGTTGTTCTTTGCATATAAAAACACTATATAGTCCCCTGTAAATTGATTTTTTCCCTGCATGCTATTGTACTGATTTTTTTAATATCTATTTTTATTGTTATTTATGTCTTTTACATTTTGTATTCCCCTTGCGTAGCCCACCACCAATTCACCCGTGATCCATCTCCATGGTC
This sequence comes from Scalopus aquaticus, assembly GCA_004024925.1. Classification (NCBI taxonomy): domain Eukaryota; kingdom Metazoa; phylum Chordata; class Mammalia; order Eulipotyphla; family Talpidae; genus Scalopus; species Scalopus aquaticus. The sequence goes on from PVIJ01007568.1 coordinate 11,229, forward strand.
CCTTGTGTTCTTTTCTATTTCATTTTGTGTGCTTTTCCTCCCCTTCCCCCTCACCCCCCTGCTGATTGTCTCTCTCCTATTTTGTTTCCTTATAGTCCTGTTATAAGTGAAACCATTTGATATTTTTCTCTTTCTTTCTGGCTTATTTCACTGAGTATGATTCCCTCTAATTCCATCCATGTCGCTGCAAATTGCATGTGTTTATCTTCTTTGAATGCTGAATAGTATTCCATTGTGTATATGTACCACATCTTCTTGATCCAATCATCTATTTTAGGACATCTGGGTTGCTTCCATACCTTTGCTATTGTAGACATTGCCGCAATGAATGTACGGGTTCATGTATCCTTTCGGATTAGTGTTTTTGTGTCCTTTGGGTAAATTCCCAAAAGTGGGATTGCTGGGTCGTATGGAAGCTCCATGTTTAGCAGTTTGAGGAATCTCCTTACAGCTTTCCATAGTGGTTGGACCAGTTCACATTCCCACCAGCAGTGTAGAAGAGTTCCTTTTTCTCCACATCCTTTCCAGCATTTGTTGTTGCCTGTATTTTTAATGTGTGCCATCCTCACAGGTGTGAGTTGGTATCTCATGGTGGTTTTGATGTGAATTTCCTTGATTATAAGTGATGTTGAGCATTTTTTCATGTATCTGTTGGCCATTTGCTTTCCTTCTTTGGAGAAGTGCCTTTTGAGCTCTTCTGCCCATTTTTTGATTGGGCTATTGGCTTTGTTTTTGTTGAGTTGTGTGAGTTCCTTGTATATTTTTGTTATCAGTCCTTTATCAGATGTATTGTGAGCTAAGATCTTTTCCCAGCTGGTAGGGTGTCTGATAGTTTTGGTTAATGTCTCTTTTGCTGTACAGAAGCTTTTTATTTTGATGTAATCCCATCTGTTTATCTTGTCTTTCACTTCCTTCGCTTTGAGGGATGTGTCTTTCAAGATTTTGCTGAGATGTATGTCATGTAGAGTTTTGCCTATATTTTCTTCTATACATTTTATGGTTTCGGGTCTTACATCCAGGTCTTTTATCCATTTTGAGTTGACTTTTGTGCTGGGTGTGAGGTAGTAGTCTAGCTTCACTTTTTTGCATGTGGCTGTCCAGTTTTCCCAGCACCATTTATTGAATAGACTGTCCTTGTTCCACTGCATTTTCTTTGCTCCTTTGTCAAAGATTAGTTGTTCATAGATATGTGGCTTTAATCCTGGGTATTCTATTTGGTTCCATTGGTCTTTCTGTCTGTTTTTGTTCCAGTACCGTGCTGTTTTAATTATTATGATTTTGTAATATAGTTTGAAATCAGTGTGAAATTCCTCCGTTTTCTTTCTTTTTAGTTAGGAGGGCTTTAGCTATGCAAGGTTTTTTGTGGTTCCATATGAATTTCATCAGTAGTCAATCTATTTCTTTGAAGAATGTCATTGAGATTTTTATTGGAATAGCATTGAATCTGTAAATTGCTTTTGGTAGGACTGCCATTTTGATAATGTTAATCCTTCCAATCCATGAGCAGGGGATGCTATTGTACTGATTTATTGCTTTATTTTTTTAGTGTAATCTTTAGGATTTCTATGTATAATGTCGTGTCATCTGCAAATATTTATAGATTTACTTCTTTCCAAAGTTATATTTCTTCTTATCTTTCTTTCCTATATACTCTAGATAGGATTTTCAATACCGTGTAGAATATTAGTAGTGAAAGTGGACATCTTTCTCTTATACCCAATCTTAGAGGAAAACTTTCAGTTTTTCACCTTTGAGTATAAGCTTTGAATTTATCACATGTGATTGTTGTTATGTTGTGGTATGTTTCATATATCCTCACATTTTGAGGGTTTTTACCACAAATGGCTGTTGTTATGCTTCTCTGCACCTATTGATATGATCATATGATTTTTATCTTTCATTTTGTTGACATGATAAATTACATTGATTGATTTTCAGATCTTGAAACATCATTGCATCCCTGGAATGAATTTGACGTGTTCCTGATATATGATCCTTTTAATGCATTATTGAATATACTTTGCTAAGATTGTGTTGAAGGATCTTTGCATCTGTGTTCATCCCCAATATTTATCTGTAGTTTTCTTTTTTATGATGTTTTGTCTGCTTTGGTATGTATTTAGAAAGCACCTCTTCTTTCTCATTTTTTAAAATGAGTTTGAGAAGGAGAGGTATTAGTTTGTCTTTGAAAGTTTTATAGAATTCACTAGTGTGATCATCTGTTCCTCGGTTCTGTTTTCTTTCTTTAAATTTGGAGACGTTTGATTACTACTACAATTTCCTTGCTTGTACTTGGTCTGTTTGTATTTTCTGTTTTTTCCTGCGTCAATCTTGGAAGGTATTTTTTTTTCCTAAGAATTTGACCATTTCCTTTAGGTTATTCAACTTACTCTTATAGAGATGTTCATAGTAATCTCTTATATTCCTCTGTATTTCTGACGTATTTGTTGTAACTTCCCTTTCATTTCTGAATCTATTTGTTAGCATTGTCTACATATACTCTAATTAGAAATTTGTCTTTTTTCTTGTTTTTTCAAAGAACCAGCTTCTGGTTTCATTGATCCTTAGCCTGTCTTTTTTGTTTCTATTTTTTAAAAATTTTGCTCTACTTTTTATCATTTCCTTCCTTCTGCTAATTTTTGGTTTTGTTTGTTCATTTCCTAACTCCTTAAAGTTGTGGCCTATATTGCTATACACCTCTTTCCCAATACTGTTTTTGCTGTGTCCCATAGGTCTAGTTAGATTGTCTATTTTGGTTGTGTTCAGGTAATTTTTAATTTCTGCTTTAATTTCCTCATTAACCAAATAGTCATTCAGTAATAAGTTGTTCAGTGTCTACATAGTAGAGATTTTCCTCACTTCCTTTTCCAGCATGATTCTCATCTTGTGTTTGATTTCTGGTTTGATCCGAGAAGATACTAGATCAAATTTCAGTCTTCATGAATTTGTTTGTGACAAACTTCACACTTGTTTGTGACTCAATATATGTTTTATGCTTGATAATTCCTAAGTGCAGTTGATATGAATGTACTTAGCTTTTGGAGAGATGTAGCACCTTATAAATGTCTATTTAAGTCAATCTCATCTAATTCCACATTGAAGGCTATTGTCTCCTTGTTGATTTTCTATTTTGTTTATCTGCCCATTGGTGAAAAGTGGGGTGTTGAAGTCCACTACTAATACTGTGTTTCTGTGAATGTTTTTAGATATGAGAATAGTTGCCTTATATATTTAGTGCCTCTATATTTGGTGGATGTATATTGATGAGTGTTATGTCCTCCTGACATACTGATCCCTTTATCGTTATATCATCTCTAATACTGTGCCATGACCTTTTTTAGCTGATGTTTTATTTTATCTGATGTAAGTGTGACTACCTCTACCCTTTTTGGTTTCATTTTCTTGTAGGGTTATTTTCTAATCATTTACATTGAGCCAGTATTTCTCTTTGGACTCAGATGGGTTTCCTGTGTGCAGAAAAAAGTTGGATTATATTTTCTGTTCCAACCATCCAATCTGTGCTTTATGGTTAGTGAACATAATCCATTTACATTTAGGATAATTATTTATATATGAGGATCTGTTACCGATATTTTGTCTTCAGTTTCCACTTATATGTATTTCCTTATTCACTTTTTTTTTGCATTTCATGATTTTTTTTTTTTCTCTTTGAATCTTGTGACCTCAAGGGAATATCCAGCACAAGGAGAGAACTACTCTCTACAATTTAACCATATAGATATGGAAGATTTTATCTTCCATTCAGATAGAGAATTAGAAATTGCCATGACAAAAAAAGGGAAATAAATTCAGAAAAGCAAGTCAAATAGAAGAGAACTCTGAAAAGTTAATCAAAGAGACACTACAAAATTCAGAAAAACAATAAATGGCATGACAAATACAATTAATGCACAGAAATACAAATTGAAGATTAAAGAAAAACGTATAGATTCAGACTGTGAAATAATCAGTAGAGGAGATAAACATTCTTCAGAAAGTAATGGAAACAGCCAAAATGGAAGATTAAGTTGGTGATATAGAAGGTAATAATAATGAACAAAAGGACCATAGAAGAAGAAAGAAATACAAAGAAAAAATGAAGAAACACTTTAAGAACTATCCAGCTTCACTACGAAATAATACAACTTAAAGATAATGGATATCCCAAAGTAGAAGAAAGAATGACTGGAACAGAGAACTTATTCAGGGAAGTAATGGAGGAAACTTCCCAAACCTTGGAATGGATTTAATGTGCAAATTCATGAAGCTAAGAACAAATACAACAAAATAATTCCTGGTTATTTAAATGTAATGAGATCTACATCAGGATACATAGCTGTAAAATTGCCAAAAGTTCAAGACAAAGAGATAATTATAAAAGTGGCTGAGGAAAAAAATTAGGTAATATATAAATATATATAAATGTATAAATAAAACAATTAGGTAATGTATAGGGTTTCTTCAGGGAAGAAAACCTAAGGGTAATGAGATAATCCAAGGATGTTTAAATATTTAAAAATAAATTTGACAGTCAAGAATACTATATCATGATAGAATTCCCTTCAAATATAAGGGGGAAATAAAGAACATTAAAGACAAACAGAAATTGAAGTAGTTTACCAACACTAGACTTTCCCTAGAAGTATTAAAATGCTTTGTTATCGGCAGAAATTCAAATATGTGTTTCTCTTACCTATTTGATCAAAACAATTTATAGTGATCAAGATACTGAAATAGATATAATAATTCTACATGGACAAATCTATAAATAATTTGAGCACAGATAATGTAAATATCAATGTAATAATAAAACAATGAAGCCAAATTACGCATCAGAATATTTATGCCTCACATGTTGTCTAATATTGTACTTTGTATATATTGACAAATTTTAAATGGCTAATGTTGACTCACTGATTCCCATTGCAACACAGAAGGGAGTGGGTGGTTTAAGATATAGGATAAATTAGTTCTTGGAGGATCACTTGCCTCAGGCACTTGCCCTAGGCTGTCATACACCTATTTATTGTTTGAATAAGCTTAAACTATTTTCATGTCCCTGTACTCTCAGCTTCTTTCTTTTTGCTCCATTAACTAGGGAAGAAAAATTATTAGATCCAAGGATACATTATTGGTCAATGAAATGCAAAACTACCAAAGCATTTAGTCATTGTATCACTTTGTTGCCAATATGCAATGCTAGAAATAATAGTGCACTGAAATGGACACTGATATTTTGTCACTCATTTCTCCTTTAATCACCAGAACTCTGCCTAAGAAGATTTAGTCCTCTTTTGTTTCCAAACAATTTGTAAAGGCATTGTTTTTTTATTTCTTCTGATTTAACAGTAGAAAAATTAGGTATTAAATATGGAAAACAAGGAAATAGAAAAATGCAAAGGGAAAAAATCACTTATGATGTCATTTCCCAAAAAGAAGGACTTGAACAAATTTTGCTTTATTTTCTTCCAGTTTCTTTGTGTGTGTGTGTGTGTGTGTGTGTGTGTGTGTGTGTGTGTGTGTGTGTGTGAAGGTGTGTATATTAAAAACTAAGATATTCAGGCCTCCCTGGTGGCACAGCGGGTTAAGCACTGTGCTGTGGAGCTGTCGACAGTGGCAACGCGAATTTGAAGCCCGACTGGGGAGATTCCCGCAGGCCGCGGCAGAACTCCTCTGCCTCGCCCACTGCTCCCTTTAGCAGTATATTTCGGTTGATCTGCCTGTTCTGCTCCCCACTCTGTCTCTGGTGAACTCTCTCACTGCCCCACACCTCTGGCCTGTACCCCAGCTTGTATGAATAAATAAGTAAATCTTTTTTTTTAAAAAAAAGTAAGATATTCACTTCAAAAGTGATATAAAGCAAATCATTTCCACCTTTCCAAACTAAATTGTTAAGGGCTATTCATCTATGATACGATTATATCACTCAATTTAAATATAAAGTATTTTACCCAGCTATTGTCAGAACAATCCAGAGCTGTCTAATTACAGTATTTTTATATTGTATTCTTCAAAAAGCTTGATGTAGTTACAGATCAAAGCATGTAATACAACACCTGGGTTGCCATAGAAATATCTAGATTTTATTAAGATTGAAAAAGAATTAACAATAAATACATTTGTTTTATAAGTATGCTAAAGAGTTATCATAACTTAAACACCCACAAGCATTTCTTGCATCAGTTTTGTAGGAAAAATACAGGTGCAAGATATTACATACCTATTAATTAGCTACATTTTCCAGACTTGCGTCTTTTATTCTTCTGAAGCATCTTCTTTACTGACATTACAATTATCAGTGAAAAAAAAATATGTTTTTCAAACTTTCCAAACTTGGTCTGCCAAACTAGTTGTATGAATTGTAGAGAATGCACATACGTGCACACATATGCATGCACATGCATATATATTCATCCATGCATTTATAAATTTAAATATGTGATTTGTGCAAGCATGTGTATTCATGTCCTTGTTTCCTTTCTGACTTACTGTATGTGAATCTAGCACTAGTATAAAGATTTTTGTAGTATAAATGAGACAGAATCAAGGTAATCTGATGTACATAGGAACCATCACATGGATTCATAGTTTTGAAATTGCATAGAATTTGAAAAGGGCATTTCTCTAGGGACCTAGAACCTTAGCTTCAAAGTTGTTGATTTGACATTCCTTAAGAAATCACTCATTTGCTAACTATATTTGAGAAACTTTGGGGTTAACCTTGGGTCTTATGGGATATAACTGGCTTGTTAATGGTGATTATTTCATGTTGCATTGGACAGGAAAGAGCAAAGAAAAAGAGAGTAGACCTTGAATTCTGTAAAATAGTGTGCTGAAGGGGTACTGAAAATTTCTTAAGCTGTGTCTAAATGCTTCTTTTCTTGGGAAAAGAAGGCTGGTATCATACTCATAGGACTTTGGAGATATTTTATTAATCAGACTCACAAAATGCAGAAGTGTTAGAAAATAGAAATGATTCAAAGCATAAAGAGTGGAAAAACCTATTTGTAGCAAATGGCCGAGAGGTTGTGAGAGTAAGGTGGTTGTGTTACTGAGAAGAGCTATAGATTAAAGATCTATGAATTCTTACTTTTGAAAGGCTAGCCCTGCCTGATATACAGCCTACATGAAGCCCAGACCTTCTGGGATTTTTAAACTACTGGATTTCCAGTGTGAGTCTCATCTTACAGTAACCTCCCTTTGCTTGAGTTAACCTGGGTCTTTATGGTACATGGTGGGGAGAGGGGCACCCCAGAACCCTCAAACCTGCCCATTCTAAGCAGGTTCTCCCATCTGCTGCATCAAGACAAACATACTCTAGTGCATCAGACCATTAATGGGAAGGAACTTTAATACAATTAGTGTGCACGGAAAAAAAAAAAAAAGTTTCCAAATCAGGCACCCAGAGTTGCCCATCCCCTCATGAGTAAATGTCCAACTAAACAGGGTTGTCCCAAAGCAGGGCTACTGAGGCCCGAAAGCCTATCACAAGTCTAAGGTACTTCTGGGTGGGGGTTAGGGGGAGCCCATAGGAAAGGGAGAGAAGGGACCTGGCACATCTGATACAGCAAAATCAAAATCAAAAACTGCCACCAGTAACCTCCCCATAGGTCTCTCACGCACATCTGTTTCAAATAGTCCAAGACCAAAAAGCAAGTGCTTTTTGCTCTTGCTCTTGCTTCTTCCTCTTTTTGTCTCTCTGCTCCATGTGCCTCCTCCATGTCTCCTTCTTGCTCCCCATCTTTCTTCTTTCATCCCTTCTACAGTCTCATCTGCAGCTTCTCCTCTCTGCTCAGCTCCATCCTCCCTTGGGTAGGGCAGGGACCTGGAACTTCTCCCTTCCCTGGGAACCACCCGTTACATTTACACCTTGACCCTTTGAAACTTAGCTAAAACTATTTTCTTCCTAACAATAATTCATGCTAAGTACCATAATGTCCTTGATTTATTGTAAGCTAATTCATTCACCAGCCATCTATTTATCCACACAATCCAGGAACCTAGAGTCATACTTCACTCTTTTTTTTTTATTGACTCACTCCCTCCCTCCATCTCTACTCCACCTTGCCCTGCCATTTATTTTTTATTTTTTTAAAGATTTATTTATTTATACAGAGAAGCTGGGGTACAGGCCAGAGGTGTGGGGTGGCGAGAGGGTTCACCAGAGACAGAATGGGGAGAAGAACAGGCAGATCAGAAATACACTGCTGAGGGGAGCAGCGGGGCGAGGCAGGAGTGGTCTGCCGCACCATGTGGGAATCTCCCCAGCTGGGCGTCAAATTTGCATGGCTGCTGCCTACAGCTCCACAGCGCAGCACTTAACCGCTGCACCACCAGGGAGGCCCTGCCCTGCCATTTAATGTTCTCCCTCCTGAATACTATGCTCTCACCATGGTACCATGTCTTTCCAGAAGCATTGGGAAAACCTATTAACTGGTTTTCTCCCTTTTCTCCCACTGATGTTGTTTCCTTATCCTGCACCATTTGTTTAGTGTAATCAGTGTGCTTCCAGTTTGACTATGCATTTTTGTGATTAGAACCCTCTCAGTGCTACTTGTTGTTTTATAGTAAGTTCCCTATGACTTGGTTTCCTCTATCTCTCCAGCGTTCCCTTCCAACACTGCCTGCTCCTTTGCCTCTGATTTAAGTGTCAGTCTCATCTATATATACTTGGCAATTCCATTTGTTCTTCAGCACTTAAAGTAATGATCATTTTCTCCTGGAAGTTTTAATTCAGTATACTCTTTGGATCCTCCTCTGTGTTGTGCCACCTCCAACTTAGAATATATCAATGTCTGCTAATTAGTATTTTACTTGCCTTTTTTTTTTCCTAAGCTGTAAGATTATTGATAAGGAAAATTGCTTATATTATAAACACACTTGGAACTCTGTGTGGAATATGCCAATGACCAATACATATTTTTAAACAAACACACTCCACTCTTTTATTATTATTTTCCCTATTAATAAAAGAAACAATTTACACTCTGTTCTTTCACATGTTCTGTTCTCTAAGGTGTTTAAAGCACAGGCTTTATCTGGCATCACAAGAAATTACTTGTTTCAGAAAGAGTATATCCATAGAACTTAAGTAAGCGAGATGAGGTAGGAAGCAGAAACCAGCTTCTTAGTTTAAGAGGATCAAGATCTATACTATGACACAGTTTTAAGTACTAATATAAGAAAAGTGACAAATCACCTGAAAAATCTAACCAGGAAATAGACTCAAGGTTCAAGATAAACAGAAGAGTAGAGAAATGCTACTCAGGCCTGAGCTCATGCATCTTTTTTTTAAATTTATTTTCTTACATTGTTGTTAATTTTTCGCCAGTATTTGATTTCTTCCTTAGGGGTAGTCCCTGCAATTCTCCCACCCCCATAGCAGCCGTGATCCATCATCACAGTCCCTTGTGCTCGTCCCTTCCATTCGACCCCTGTGTCTACCCCACCCCTGCTGTATGCCTCAGCTCTGTGGTCAGTCAGCCTGCATGTTTTGTCTTTTTCCTGATCCTTTGCTCCGTTTCTCTATATTCTACATATAAGTGACACATCTGATATTTGCCTTTTTCCTTCTGACTTCTTTTTGCTTAACATAAGCCCTCCCAGATCTATTCACATTGCTGCAAATGGCTTGAGTTATCTGTTTTGATCACCGAGGAGTGAGAAAGCAACCAAAATGAAGAAATAGCCTACTAAACAGGAGAAAATAGTTGCATTATTTTTAGGGAGATCTGAGTGCAGTGCCTTAGATTTCAGTGAACTCCAGAGCAGTCTCAGAATCCATGTGAGCCCACTCTGCTCTGCATCAGGATTATCCGTGGCAGCTTTTTAACCTGTTGTGTCAAACCCCAATTGTGGCTGGCTCTGTGCCTCACAGAGCCTTGGAAAAAAATCCCTGTAGAATAATTGGGGCCTGTTTATGGTTTAACTGAGAGCTGGTTTTACTAAAATCATCTTTTTCCATCTTAGTTTTATTTTAAAGCACCTCCACCCCAACCTTCCTGTGATGGACTAGGCATGCCATAGAACTCTTCAGTTGCTTCTTGTCTTTGCCTTGTGATAAGAAAACCTGCTCATTTGGAAAGATATGTTTTTATACCAAAAGAAGGGACTGAGCAGCCAAGAGAGACTGAAGAGAAAAAAGAGACCCATCCAGTGTCATACTGCATCGTCAGATTTGGGATAAAAATAAATGATAAGGATAATAAACTCTTCTTCTTACCTTATTATATTTACTTTTGATATTTGGATAAAATATATCTTCAGACATCATCATAAGGAAGTACGAATTGGTTACTATTTTAGAGTTTCAACCTGAAAAGGATTTCAAGTGTGAGGAGCCAGTGTCCTCCGGAGACATTTCACAGGCACCATCATTAGTGTCACGTGGAGCAGACGGTGGGCTCCTTTGGTTCTAGCCCTTGTTCTGAAAGGATCAAAAGTAGTTTTTCATGGTACATGCAGTAGCTGGGAGTTTGTTACTTCCTTAGAAAGTGCCAGTTCTGTGGCTGAAGTGAATTTCACAGGCAGTTCATCACTGCTTGAAATAGAATGTCAGACCTCAACAAATAGGATATGATCCTTGTAATTACCCACAGTTGATGATTGTGGTAAGCTGGGTAATAGCCCCCCACCCCCATATGCACATATCCTAATCTCTAAAACTTGTGAATAAGTTGCCTTGCCTGGAAAAGAGGAATTAAGGTAGAAAATCACTGATCTTAAACCAACAAGATTACATTGCATTTTCAAGGTGTATCTAATGTAATCATGAAAGCCTTTTTTTTTTTTTTTTTTTTGCATAGAAGGGCTGGAGTATAGGCCAGAGGTGCAAGGCACAGTGAGAGGATTCACCAAAGACAGAGTGGGAAGCAGAACAGGCAGACTGACTGAAATACACTGCTGAGGGGAGCAGTGGGTGAGACAGGAGAGTCCTGTTGTGCCATATGGAATTAGCTCCCTGCCAGGGATTGAACTCAGGACATGGTGTTGAGCCTTAACCCGTAGGCTACCAGGGAGGCCCCCCACAAAAGCTCTTAAAAGCTGAAGAGGGCAGGAGAAAAGTCACTGAAAGAGATGCCACAGAAGTCGAGAAAGGACATGAGTCAATGAATGTTGGCAGTCTAGAAACCTTAAAATGATAGGAAATATCCTCTTTTTATGGTCAGCAAGGAAAGAAGGGCCATAAGCTCACAACTATGAAGAGCCACATTCTGCCAACTATGTGAATGAGCAAGGAACATGAGTTTTTCCTAGAATTTCCTAAAAGCTGCCTGCTACACCTTGATTTTGTTCTTGTGAAACCTGTATCAGACACCTGCCCCACTGAACTTTAAAATAATAAAATTGTGTTGGTTAAAGCCTCAGTATTTGTGTCAATTTGATTATGAAGCAAAGAAAATTATTATAGTATCTATCAAAAACATTGATCACCCTATTTTTGAATGCCTTGAAAAGATTGCAATTTAATTGTCAGGAAAGATGCAAATACACAGAAATTTCAACAGTGATGAAAGAACAAGACAATATTTTGAGATAGTAATTAGTTTAGTGGCATCTAAAAGTGCATGATAAATTGTCAAATTGATTCTTTTAAGTTTTTAGTAGAACCTGAATAAAGAGGACAAAAATATTTCAGGTTTGTGCTTTCAAATATATACTAGAAGCTAAGCACAGACTTGGAATATAACCTCAAAAACACTGCTTAATTTAATATGAAATGACAATATATAACTAAGTTTAACATTTTATGTAACTGAATGTAAGAATTCAGAATATACAGTTGAAGTTTTTGTAAAACACTTAAGGCATCTAACTAGAAAACAAGCGTTAGTATCTAGGTAGGATTGATTTGGAGAGAGTAGAGGGAGAGGTTTACCAGAAGAAAACAGATTGATCTTTATTTCAGAGTGGATAGTGTCTTCATTACTTCATGAAACATTAAAGATAATGGATGTGTGCTAAAAAAACACCTACAAAAATCTGAGTAAATTTTGCCACTTGAGGTACCCAATCTACCTCACTGGAGTAGTTATCAGTACATGATTTCTGTGAGACAGAATAAAGAATAATATCTCATGCATCCTCCTTTAACCCAATAGAGACAGAGCTTGAGTTATAAGAAATTTAGGAAAAAGAGCCACTAGTATTTTGGTTCCATAACCCATTTCAAGTTGGGACTCTGAAATTCAGAAGAAATGTACCTTCCTCAAATGATGCTCAAATTCATTCCTGTAAAATGTGAGAGCACTAAAAGTATAAAGGAGTACTAAAGGGACAGTTCTTGAAACATTCTCTGATACTGTTTCTGAACCAACAAAATGAAAACCAAGGTGGGAAGGCCCCGCCTGTCAGAAAGTCCCCACTGCTCACTGACTTCCAGACTTATAAGTCTAGAGGTAGACGCTGCATCTAGCGTCTCTTCTTACCTGGGCACCCATAAAACCAAGACCCCAAGGAGTAGGTGGCCCAAGAAAGCCATGTAGGACAATGAAAAGGTGATGATCCTCTTAGTAAGAATACATGGCTAGAATTCTATATTCGGTATTTATTAACAGTGGGACTTCCCAGTCACCAAACTTCTTTGAGCTTTAGATTCTCCATTTCTGAAATGGCACTAATGGCATTAATGTGTCTCTCGCAGAGTAAACACTTATGTATTCTTTATGTATGGATGTTGATGTGATTGTATACATTTCTACATTTCTACATTTGTGGATCTAAAATGTTAGTTTCTTTGTAGCTATCACTACTGTACCCATTCTCTTGGGATGGCATAATCTGCCACAGGCTGCTTAAATAACAACAATGCATTTCCTCATAGTTCTGGAGGCTGGTATTCTGGGATCAAAATGTCGGCAGGGTTGGTTTCTTCTAAAATCTCTATATTTGGCTTAGAGAGGGGTATCTTATAGTTGGTATCCTCCAATGTGCATCTTTGTGTTCACATTTCCTCTTCATATAAGAACACCAGTCATATTAGAGCCTATGCAGTGAATTCCTTGCAACTTAACTTCTTTAAAGATCTTGTCTCAATATAGTCACACTCTGAGGTACTGGGGATTGGGATGGCAACACAAGAATTTGGGGGGAAAGCATAAATTATCTTATAACACGTGTTCATTATTTTTATCACTACTACTACTGCTGCTACTATAAATGCCAGTTTAATAGTTAAAGTGATATTTTTATGTTCGATCATTTATGAACTTCATCTGTAAAATCAGTGACTGCCTATTCCGGGTCTCTTTGTGGCCTTGGGTTTCAGCCCTGCTTCTTTTTTTTTTCCTATTAACATGATATTCTTTTTTTTTTTTTTTTTTTTTTTCTTTTTTTTTTTTTTTTTTTTTTTTTTTTTTTTTTTTTTTTTTTTTTTTTTTTACATTTCCTTATTTTTATTGTTATTTATGTTTTTTACATTTTGTATTCCCCTTGGGTAGCCCACCACCAATTCACCCATGATCCATCTCCATGGCCCCTTGTGTTCTTTTCTATTCCATTTTGTGCGATTTTCCTTCCCTCCCTCCGCCTCCCCCCCCTCCCCCCGCTGATTGTCTCTCTCCTATTCGGTTTCCTTATAGTCCTGTCAAAGGACACAACAGCCCCTGCTTCTTGGGGACAATACAGCGATGGCAGCATAGTTGCAGTGCCTCCATTTTGCTCAAAAAGTCACCGAAGTTAGTATCTTGGCCTCTGTTGGTTTTGTCAATTTAATATGAAAGAAATCTCCTAAAATTATACCCACTTTTTTATACTTCATAAGTATATCAAGTTTAACTGTAGAAGTTAACTCCAATGATAAAATAAATATAGAGAGTAGCAACTTTTCTGTACCAATTCTAAACTCCTCGTGGGGAAAAAAAAAGCAAGTCTGTAGAAACTGTCATGCTTAATTAGCATTTACTATTAAAGTGCCTGTCTGACGAGGCACAATCCCTGCACTGAGTTATTTAGGGAGAAGGGCCATATACCAAACTCATCAGAGCCCAACTGACATCCAGTCCTCAGACAAGCAAATATGTGGACCTTAAGCAACATTTATTCTGGGGAAACTGATCAAGAAAGAGAACTCTCCTGGAAAAAGCAAGCCAAGAAGACCTGCACACTCAGAGCCATGACTTGAGATTCTATCATTCCAGAAGCACATTTCACTGTTTCATTTAATTTGATTTGGGGAGAAATCGCCCATAAGGATTTGGGGATATTTTTTTTTTTTAAGACAAGGACACTAACATACAAAGTAAAGTTGGTTTTACTATATTAGCTGTCTCTGAGGAATCAGTTCATCTAGGCCTCTAATAACCAAAGCAGTGCGCTTTCAAACTTTAATGTTTCTAAGCATTATCAGGAGAGCTTGTTAAAAATGCCAAGAGCTCAAAAGATTCTGTTATTAAGTCATGAATGAGACCCAGAAGCCTACACTGTATCAAAGCTTCCTTCCTTCAGGTACTTTTTTTATTTTTCTAACACTTGCATGGTGTTCATTACATGCGAGACACTTATAATCATTCTATAAACATTAACTTCTTTAAAGTGACAAAGCACTACATTTTGCTATCCGTGTTTTATAAGAGAGAGATGGAGAAAGAGCTGTTTACCCAAGAACATAAGACAAGTGGCAGTGTATGGTCTACACCCAGGCAGTTTTATTCCAGAGTCCATGCTCTTGGTCATTATGTGATGCTGCCATCTCATTTCAATGCTGACTTTCTAACAGTCACATGTTGAAAGACACTAAAATAAATAATAATCACACATAACAAGTGATTTCTATCAACACGCATGCCTATTTAGAAAAAAAAAAACGCAAACATTTATGGAATACCTACTTTCTGACAGGAATTCTGATAACCAGATAAGTCTTAACAAACATTATAAGAGAAACTAAAAATGAGAAAAACTGAACCTCAGTTAACTTTGCTCAACCCCAATGGGTTTCTGTGATCCTAAGTCATACTGATCATATAGCCAAGCAAACACATAAGTTTCTGTTTACAGTTGCTCAGACATTGCTGAATACAATCTTGAATTCCTTCCAATATGTAACTTACGAGTTTGCCCTCATTTTTTTCTTGAAATTAATTGGAACAATTTCAAACTTACAAGGGTGTTACAAGAAAAAAAGATACCACAATGGATATCCCTTCATTTTCCCTTCACCAAGAATCACCCATTCGTTAACATTTTATCATGTTAGTTTTGACATTTGTACTGTCACTATCTCCTTCCTGACTTCCCTCCCTCCCTTGGCACCCCCCTCCCTTGGTTGAGAGAAACATGCCTAAAAGAAGGAAGTCTCAATAAATATTTGCTGAACAAATATCCATTGTACAGATAAGGAAAATTTGTCCCAAAGAGGTTAAATCATGGACTAAAGTCAAATCGCCGGAAAGTGGAAAAACAAAGATATATGCAAAAGTAATGCTTGTAGAGCCTAAGTTCTTGTTTAATATATAATTAACCATCTATGAGCACTCCAAGAGCTATGACTAAGGCTCTTATTTTAGAATTTTAAGGAGTGAATCTTCTATCTTCTGATATTCACCTACACATGTCACTGTCTTCATGTGATCATTGTGCTCAGCTGAACTACGGGAAAAACAATGTGATACTGGGCCTCTCTGGTGATCCAACGGGTTAAGCACAGCCCTGTGGAGCTGTCAGCGGCTGTGGCACAAGCTCGATGTCCAGCTGGGGAGATTCCGACATGGCACAACAGACCTCTCCTGCCTCGCCCACTGCTCCCCTCAGCAGTGTATTTCAGTCGATCTGCCTGTTCTGCTCCCCACTCTGTCTGGTGAACCCTCTCACCGCCCCACACCTCTGGCCTGCTCCCCAGCTTGTATGCAAAAATAAATAAATCTTGGAAAAAAATATGATATGATGATAAATACTCTTAGTTGCATTATTATAAATGCACCTTTAATTTTCAGATTTCATTATTTTCCTGGTAGTCTTATATGCATTGTCATTTCACTTCATAGTAACTAATGATGTAGGCCTTATCAATTTTCTCTGAATGAGGATTTTAGGTAGTTTTTTCAAGATCAGAAAACAGAGCTGTTCTTGAGTCACAACTAGGACCCAAGATCTCAAATTCTCACCTCGTTTTTCACAACCAGGTTTCCTGTTTAGCCACTCATGATACTAAACCCTGTTATATACACTCTGCTAAAAAGAATACACAAACCACAAATGGAAACACAATTATTGGTAGGATAAAAGGAGATTCTCAATGATAAGTCTAAATGAACATATTCCTTGTAGTTTTTACTCTGCAGTGTTAAATGTTTCTAGAAAGTTGAGAAAGTCCATCTGGTCATTAAGAAGAAGAATTTTGTAATCCTCCCAGGTGGTCTCAGCGCTACCACCATAAAGGCCTGAGTTTGATCGCTGGCCAGGGAGCTAACCCACATGTCACAGCAGACCTCTCTTGTCTCACCTGTTGCTCCCATTAGCAGTGTATTTCAGTAAATCCACCTATTCTGGTGAATCCTCTTACTTCCTGTACCTCTGGCCTACACACCAGTTCTTCTATGCAAAAATAAAAGAAAATCCTATTAAGAAAAGAAATAATAAGAATCCTGTGGTAAGTGAGGTCCTATTTTTTACTATGATTCCAGAACCTAGCAACCTCAGTGAGTAAGGGAAAGTGGAATTCAAGGAACAAGTATCTTCCCTTTAGACGGTTATTACCACAAATCACACAGACTTGAAACAGAAATATGTATCTAGAAGTCCAAAAAAGTAATCACTGCCTTGTCATCATCAGTGTTCATCTTTCACATTTCATATTTCTTAGCTTTTATTCATAAAATCTATTAATAACAATTCAGATATCTGGTTCCAAATATAAATGACCTTATAAGACTAGTAGATAAAGTAATATTCTCCCTCATTATCACATTATAAGAGAAGTGTCATTACTTACCTAATATCTCAAAGTAATGTGATTATCTCCTAATGCTCTTGTTACTGATGGAAAGGAGAATAACTGGTACATGCCTATCATATATTAGACACTCAATCAAAATTAGTTTTCTATTTCTCATTCCCTCTGCTCTGTAATTAAATTGTTTTACAATCTTGCAGTTAATACTGTATTGATGATTGGGTTTTATAATCTTATTTTTTATTGATGAGAAACTAAAGCTCAGAAAATTTAGGCAACTCATCCTAAATAGAGATTATATCCAGTAAAAAAAAAAAAAAAATAATGGGGATAGTGCCCAAAATATTTTCATTAAGTTTTATATGTACCAGGTCAAATTCCAAACAAGTGAACTTCCTCATAGATTTCTCTCATCAGGATCAGTAGGGAATTTGGTCCTTTTGGAATTATTTGCACTCAGTTTTCTTTCATTTGTGCCAAATATTGTTGCATAGCAAAACGGTCTCCAGAATGACTAGTATATATTAATAGAATTGCGTTCTGTGTCATGGCTTTTATGGGTCAGGAATTGAGACCAAAGGGATTGTTTACTTGAAGGTATTACTTGAAGGTATTCAGCTGCAAATGTAGTAGTCTGAAAGGTCCAAGGGGGCTTCTCTTGGCCCATCAGAGGAGATAGTCTTGTAATACATGGTGCCTTGGAGTGGATGAGTGAGAGGTTAAATCTGTTTGGAATTGTTGGAATTTGGAAATTGTTGGAGTTTGGAATTGCTGACAAACTTCTTCATCTCTTGCCTTTGTCTGCCAGTTGAGCAACACTAAATAAAAGGAAATGAGATTTTTCAGACTGTATTATGGGATTTGATCAATAGTTGTCAGTTTCATAAACACATAGCCATTAATTTTTCTGTGTCCCATTGGTCATAATTATGCCAAAATACCTACCCTGTCAGAAATATAGTAGCAATAGTTGTATTACAGAGTAACCATTATATGGGTCTTTATGACATAGAAATTAGTAGTTAAGAATCAATACTCCTTTCAAGGCTATGGGAACAACATATTGGTTATCAAATTCATTTAGGAAATATTTCCTAAAATACAGAAGCAGGTGTGAATTGAAAAAAATATCAAACAGTTAGGATTACCATTACCCAAAATTACAATGATTTTCATTTTAAATAAATTGCAATGATTAACCTAGACATTAGTTTCAGTTTTACATGGGTAATCCTGCTAAATGACACCTTAAAAAGATATAGCAGAAAAAAACAAACAGTGCTAAAAATATATAATGCTGTATTTTATTAGTCAGTTCATCAAGATTCTTGTTTATTATTGCTAATAGCACTGTTATTTATGTCCAAAACATTGCAGCTTCATGATAAATCAGGTTGTGCCTAGCTGTCTCCCTTTCTCCCTTGCTCCCTTCTTTTTTTAATCCTTTTTCCTTTTTTTTTTTTTCAAGCAACAAAAGTACACTGTTGTAAAATAACTTGTCCATGGCCAAGGAAAGTTCTTATCCCACCTCTGTCCTTCCCATCCATTTCTTTCTCTCCTGAATTGTTTAAATTTCCAATTTGTTTTGGTTTATATTTTTTTCATTTAATGTTTCCTTTTTTTTTTTTTTAAGGATTTACTTATTGTGCATACAAGCTGGGGTACAGGCCAGAGGTGTGGGGCGGTGAGAGGGTTCACCAGAGACAGAGTGGGGAGCAGAACAGGCAGATGGACGGAAACACACTGCTGAGGGGAGCAGTGGGCGAGGCAGGAGAGGTCTGCCGCACCATGTGGGAATCTCCCCAGCTGGGCGTCAAACTCGCGTCGCCTCTGCCGACAGCTCCACAGCGCAGCACTTAACTGCTGCGCCACCAGGGAGGCCCCCATGTTTCCTTTTTTAAACGTAAGCAATTTTATGTGCATAAATCCACACATCTCTCCACATCCCCATTTCTTTACACAAAAAGTGGCACTCTCAACACTTGTCTGCCTTTTTTCCTTGTTAATTTTCTACCTAACAATATATCCTGAACATCACTGCATAATGATATATAAAGAGACCTTCATGATTTGTACAATTACATACAAATTTGTTGTGAAGATCTAATACAAAGTATAGAGCTAGTCAATGTGCATTTGGGTTGTTTCCAATTTCATATGCAATGTCATTTTTTTTAAAAAACGTTAACATTAGGTCATAATTTTTAAATGATTCTGAGATAATAGGGTTACTGGGTCAAAATTTAAATACAAGGATACAATTTCATTTGAAAAATTCTAATTGCACTTCATATGGCATTCTCAATAGTTAAAGAAGAAATTGCTGTCTTCTATGTCAGACATAGAGTTTTGGTCATTTTCTTAGGGGAAAATGATTCTCAATGTAGTTCTAATTTTTCTATTCTTCTTAGGAGACATGTGAGCATCTTTCAAATATCTATATGCCATTTTAGTATATTTTCTGTAAACTGTCACTCATATATTGTGTACATTTTCCTTTCAGTTTGATGATAGTTTTCCTGTTAATTCTTTGAATTGCTTCACGTATTCATTGTATTAAAATTTTCTCATTTTTGTCTCATGCTCATTTATTTAGAACTACATTTTTATTTATTTATTTTTTAAGGTTTTTGTCTCATGCTCATTTTTTAAGCTACATTATTTTTTTCAAAGATGTATTTATTTATACATACAAGCTGGGGTACAGGCCAGAGGTGTGGGGCAGTGAGAGGGTTCACCAGAGATAGAGTGGAGAGCAAAACAGGCAGATTGACAGAAACACACTGCAGAGGGGAGCAGTGGGTGAGGCAGGAGAGGTCTGCTGCGCCATGTGGGTATCTCCCCGGCTGGGCTTTGAACTTTGCTCGCTGCTACGGACAGCTCCACAGCGCAGAGCTTAACCTCTGCACCACCAGGGAGGCCCAAAAAGCTACATTTTTTAAAGCTACATTTTTCGTAAGCTACAATTATCACTCTAGCATATAAAATAAATATTAATCAAAATTTGCTTAAGTATTATTTTGGCACTTAGAATTTTCAAAAATTATACAATATTGGCCTTTTTCATTAAGGCTTTTGGAATTTTAGACAGATAATTTCTCATTTCTAATGATGTAAAGAAAATATAGCAACTGTTCTTAATACTTGAATAATTTTAGCTTTATTTTAGATCTCTGGCTCTGTAAATTTATCATGGTAAGCAGCTGAGGAATAGACAATATTCTTTCAATTTTTAATTTGGTTTTCCAGTTGTCTTCTTGCTGATTTGAAAAAACACATTTATCATTCATTGATACAGTATATCTTTCCTTCTAATGTTTCAGTTTCAAAAGTTGATCCATCCATTAACTAATACCTAAGTTATTTTTTTTCTTAAAAGGTAGTTGGTTTTAATGGAGGAATTTCACTCCCTGATTTCAAACTATATTACAAAGCCATAATAATTAAAACAGCATGGTACTGGAACAAAAACAGACAGAAAGACCAATGGAACTGAATAGATTACCCAGAATTAAAGCCACATATCTATGAACAACTAATCTTTGACAAAGGAGCAACAAAAATGCAGTG
>PVIJ01007568.1:31789-81626 GCA_004024925.1 Scalopus aquaticus
TCTTGAAAGACACATCCCTCAAAGCGAAGGAAGTGAAAGACAAGATAAACAGATGGGATTACATCAAAATAAAAAGCTTCTGTACAGCAAAAGAGACATTAACCAAAACTAACAGACACCCTACCAACTGGGAAAAGATCTTTGCACACAATACATCTGATAAAGGACTGATAACAAAAATTTACAAGGAACTCACACAGCTCAACAACAACAAAAAAAAAGCCAATAACCCAGTCAAAAAATGGGCAGAAGAGCTCAAAAGGCACTTCTCCAAAGAAGGAAAGCAAATGGCCAACAGATACATGAAAAAATGCTCAACATCACTTATAATCAAGGAAATTCACATCAAAACCACCATGAGATACCACCTCACACCTGTGAGGATGGCACACATTAATAATACAGGCAATAACAAATGCTGGAAAGGATGTGGAGAAAAAGGAACTCTTCTACACTGCTGGTGGGAATATGAACTGGTCCAACCACTATGGAAGGCTGTATGGCGATTCCTCAGACTGCTAAACATGGAGCTTCCATACGACCCAGCAATCCCACTGTTGGGAATTTACCCAAAGGATACAAAAACACTAATCCGAAAGGATACATGCACCTGTATGTTCATTGCGGCACTGTTCACAATAGCAAAGGTATGGAAGCAACCCAGATGTCCAAAAATAGAAGATTGGATCAAGAAGATGTGGTACATATACACAATGGAATACTATTCAGCATGGAAAGAAGATAAACACATGCAATTTGCAGTGACATGGATGGAATTAGAGGGGATCATACTCAGTGAAATAAGCCAGAAAGAAAGAGAAAAATATTGAAGGGTTTCACTTATAACAGGACTATAGGGAGGCCGGGTAGGAGAGAGACAGTCAGTGGGGGTCGGGGGTGGGGAGGGAGGCGGAGGGAGGGAAGGAAAAGGACACAAAATGGAATAGAAAAGAACACAAGGGACCATGGAGATGGATCACGGGTGAATTGGTGGTGGGTTACCCAAGGGGAATACAAAAATGAAAAAGTCATAAATAACAATAAAAATATATATTTATTAAAAAAAAAGGTAGTTGGTTTTAATGCTTTACTCTATAATAGATCTAGTCTAACCTCTATTGTTCTTGACTATTCTTGCTTTTTTGATCTTGAAACTCATCTCTGTAGTTGACCTGGCTGGCTTAGAGGGAAAACTAATTTGTGATTGCATTAGCATTTTAAATTCAGTTAGTGAGACCGTACCAGA
The DNA here is from genome assembly GCA_004024925.1 of Scalopus aquaticus. NCBI lineage: Eukaryota > Metazoa > Chordata > Mammalia > Eulipotyphla > Talpidae > Scalopus > Scalopus aquaticus. Next base: position 33,036 of record PVIJ01007568.1, read on the forward strand.
ATACAATATGCCTCTTCACTGCTTTGATTCAGTTCCTTTTCATTGGTCATGTCTTTCAGGACCATTTTATGCTTTTCCTCATATAGGTTGTGTATTATTTGAAGTATTTTATGCAGTTATAAATGGGTTTTTCTACTATAGCTTCATACAGTTTGTTTTTAAAAAGGTTAATTTCTGTTGTTATTTTATAACCACTCCTTTTTAAAAATTAATTTTGTTTTTTACAGTTTTTTTCCTCATTGATTCTTCTGTGTTTTCCAAACATAATTATAAGATGTCCAAATACTTCACTAACAATTTTTTTAAAGATTTATATTTATTAATTTGTTTATTCATAGAACTGGAGTATAGACCAGAGGTACAGGGGGTGAGACGAGCCACCAGAGATAGAGTGGGGAGCAGATAAGGCAGATCTACTGAAATTCACTGCTGAGGCAAGCAGTGGACAAGATAGGAGAGGTCTGCTGTGTCATGTGGGTTAACTCCCTGGCTGGGGATCAAACTCAGACCACAGCTGTCATAGCGATGAGACAACCCCTAGGCCACCAGGGTGGACCTTCACAAACAATTTTTATGCTTCCACTTGGCCCCCTTCCCCCTTTTGTGGACCAACATGGGCTCTGTGCAGTTATTGAGTAGTGGTAGTTATAGCGATATTGAGCATCCTTCCTTTTTTATTACTTAAAAGGTATATTACTTAAATGCATATTCAAGTTTAAGCTAGTTAAGTGAATATTTAAAGCATTATATCTATCTCTTTATTCATTTTAAAAACATATACTTAGTTCCATAGATTCTAGTTTTGCTTGCCCAAACAATCCTAGCCAGATGCATTATATCCAGATGAAAGAATTCCATAGATGAGGATCTCTTGCTAATACATACCTTCTCTGTATTTGCCAGCGGTTACATCATTATCATGATTACAAGGAAACTGGCTGGCCACCTTACTTTCGTTTTCAATCCTACAATAATCCTTCCTCGGTAAAGAGAGATGAATGAAAGCCATACCCCTCTTTCCTTCTTGAAATGTTATAAATCATTAGTTGATCTATAGTAAATAAATATTTTAGTTGTTTTTAAGTTTATAATGCTAATACCTAAGAACAATTCATTTCATGTGAACATGAACCTCACACTCTTTGCAGAAATCATTCTATTTAACACTTTACAATGTGTTATTTTCATATCTACAGGTTAAAAATATGCCTAGTAAGTATTATACTTAATATCATGAAATAATAGAGTGTTTTATTTTTGTCACACAAATGGATATTCTGGAAAATGGAAAGTTTACGAAGTTGGCATCCTTTTGTATATATATATATATTATATATATATATATATATATATATATATATATATATATATTGTATATAGCAGTATAGGCAGTACTTCCAATTAAATGGTTATATCAAACAATTTGACAGTATCTACCAATAAAAAATGTTAAAGAGATTAACATTAAAGAGATTGTATTTTCCTAGACTATCCTTGAAGATCTGTTAAAATCCATGTAATTTCAGTTTCATATTTAGTGAGATGGCTTTTTCTGGATAAATGACTTTAAGACACTTAAACTGGCTGAGTTACAGTTTATTTATTTATTTATTTATTTTGCACTGGCAGAAAAAATAAACCTCTCACTTAGGGTTGCTGGAAAAATATATTTTCACCCTAATTAACATTAACTATGTTAATGTATTAGAGAGACATATATATATATATATATATATATATATATATATATATATTAGTTGATTATTTAGCTGTCATATGTATTATTATATGTGTGTGTGTGTGTGTTGATTATTTGGCTATTATTGAAAATAAAAAAAATTTATGTACCTGCTCACCAACTATGGTATGCTATGATTTAAAATATGTATTATATGTTGTAAAATAAATCAGTTCAATTAAAGATGAGAATTCTGAGAGACATCACAAAAAGATAAGCAGCTTTCATCAGCTCATCTAAAACTGAGAACAAATTTTCACCAAACTAGGAGATATATTTGAGGTCAACATAAAATATAGGGATTCTGAGCATGAAGATGATGTCTGTGGGACATTTCCAGGAAACAAATGCTCCTCCGCCAAGCAGTTGAAGTTGAGATATAGCCAAAGTTGCCCCGAAACTGCCCACTTGAGACATGCCACATCAAATACTCTGTTGGTAAGAAAAAAGTATGCTTTTTATATTTTTCATTTCATTGAAGTAACATTGCACTATAATATTATATAACTTTCAGATGTGCATCATTGAGAAATAACATATGTGTATAATACATTAAGTTCAAAGATAAAAGGCCAATTTAGCCTTTACCATGCCTTTGTCACCTTTTTCCTGATTTATCCACCCTTCTTCCCCCTAACATTCTGGTAGCCATTAATTAACAGTCAAAAATTTATTTTTGTTTTAACTATATACCTCATATGAGTGAAACCATAGTGTTTTTCTTTTGCTGGCTTACTTCTTTAAGCATAATTCCCTTAAATTCCAGACACAGTAGAGTGAACTTTGGGTTTTTCTATTTACATAAAAATAAAACTAAAGCATAGCAATAAAAAGTGTGTCACTGATTTCCGGGGGCTAGAGATAAAAAAGTGCAAAAACTGAAAAAAGACCCTAGAAATCTTTTGGGGTGATGGAAATATTTTGTATGTTGATTGTGGTGGTGGATTCAGGGATGTACATCACTGTCAATTCTCGCAAATTGTACAATTTATATAGATGCTACCGATTATCTGCAAACAATTTTCTAATTGCTGGTAAGGAATAGTTGATAAAATATTTCACACCCACTGTAAAATTATTTTGAGTTGATACCGGTGTGTATGTGTATATATGCATATAAATACAAACACACGCACACACATCTATGCATAGTTGCATGTGTATATGTTGCTTTTCAAGATCTTATATGTTGTTGAGGAGACAAAATGTATACATCAAGGGATAATGAAATAAGATGCATTATAATATAAGCTCTGTGCTATAAAATCTTAAGCTGGAAGTATCTCTACTAATAATTCAGTACAACTTTTGTCATTACAAATGAGGATAGTGTGCTCACTTAAAGACCATCGATGACACTGGTTATTCTAATCAGAGATGAGACTTACCGCCTGACTGTAATCCCTTTTCTTTGAATGATTTGATAACATTATATATAAATGTTGTCAGATTCATTAACATGAATTGTTATTGTTTGAAAAAGAACAATAATAATATTGCTTTCCTGAAATTTACACACACACACATATATAAAATATATCTGTTTGTGTTTATATATCTCAATCCTGTTAAATGTGTTACTTGGCTTCAACATGTATTGAAACTTACAGGATACATTGTTCAGGTAGTCTATTCTTGTGCATCTTTAGGGAAATAATTTCTGCTTGATTGCCTCTAACGCATTGTTCATTCACGTTTGATTATTGTAAGAGTAGGCCACTTATAACATTAATCCACAAAGATGTATTTATAATTTGTAAGAGACAGCAACTTTGAAGTTGACATTTCTTTTATATCAATGAGATTGCAGCAACAGATGAAGTGCAAATGGCATATTATGCAAAATAAAAATTTAATTATGAGGGGGAACTTCAGTTGAATATTTCTGTTTGATTAATAATCTCTAAGCAGATATTATCTAATATACACAAAAGCATAACTGCTATTGAAAAATTGCTGCAGATTAACATTGACACCAGTCAGAGTCTCATTCCCCCGTTCTTTGTTAAAGGCGAGGCTTAAAGTCACTTGGATGTGAACTGATATTTTTAAGAGTGAATGTGTAGGGAGTCAAAAATCAGTAAATGCCTAAAGCTAAACATAGTTTATGATGTTCATTTGCTTATTTATCTTCTACATGTCCTTTTAGACGTGAGTGAGACTAGAATATTTTTCAATTTTGCACTAGCTACCTACTTCTCATGGTAGAAAATCATTCATTCTCTAGAACTCTTGATTTTCATGGGAGTGTTTTAGTCTGCCAAAGACCATCTTGAATTGTTAATTAGAATTAAATACAGAGGGGCCTCCTTGGTGGCGCAGCGGTTGAGCGCTGCGCTGTGGAGCTGTCGGCAGCACGAGATGCAGGTTCTATGCCCAGCCGGGGAGAGTCCCACATGGTGTGGCAGACCTCTCCTGCTTCACCCGCTGCTCCCTTCAGCAGTGTATTTCTTTGATCTGCCTGTTCTGTTCCCCGCTCTGTCTCTGGTGAACCCTCTCGCCGCCCCATGCCTCTGGCCTGTACCCCAGCTTGTATGCATAAATAAATAAATTAAAAAAAAAGAAGAATTAAACACAGAATTTATTCAAGTAAAATGAAGTCCATGTAAAATATCATGTATTTTACCTTTCCCATTATATGGATATCAAAACAGAATTAACTTATCCTAAGATTTATATAGTTCTATTGTTTTCTTAAATATCCCTATTTTTTTTTAATAAAAAATATACCACTGATTTCCTGGGGCAAAAGTTACAAAAGTGCAAAGACTGCAAATGAACCCTGGAAATCTTTTGGGGTGATGGAAATATTTTTCATGTTGATTGTGGCAGTGGCTTCAGGGATATACATTACTGTTAATTCTCACAAATTGTACAATTTAAATGGATGCTATTGACTCTCTGCAAACAATTTCCTAATTGTATCAGCAGCAATAAAAATACCAACTATCCCCAAGTATAAATCAGATTAGAGGCATGTCTTTTTCACACTAAATATTGTCATCTGGGATTTACTAACTTAACTTTATATTGCAGATAAATTATGTAAACACATTCCTATTATAATTGATCATAATTACAATGTTAGACCATTCAGTAGAAGTTCTCATTAAGTACATATCCATATTTGTAAAAGGAGGAATTGTTATTTGATCTAATGAATATATGTTAGCGAGATAGAAGGTCTAATTCCTAACTCATTGGACAACACTAATTGTATAACTTTGGAAAGTGATTTGACCTCTCAAGGATTCAATTTCCTCCGCTTGTAAATTAGATTTATTTTGTAGTAAATCACTTCTTAGTTTCATTTTTTTCTCAAAAAGTAACATTTCCAGGAATATTACCCCTGAATGCAAATAGGAATCTTATGTTCTCAGGGCAAAAATATTTTATAAGTGTAGGAGAACTCTTAAACAATGATGCTTCTCTCAATATTCACTTGAATGTATTTTGAGGACTCAGGGTTAGACACACTTTCTATTTGAAGGAGCTGAATATTTTTATGGAATGACTGTGATATATACATGAAAATATAATGAATGGTTAAAAAATGATACAGCAGTATGTTTGCTTCCAAAAATCATATGCGTTTTTAAACACAGATACTTGTGATCAAAATTCCATCATTACGATAGTTTATTTCAATCCCTTATTTCCATTTATCTTTGATTTTGTGTCTAGTGAAAGAGATTATCTTATTTAATATATGAAACATCTTTAAAAAATACTTTTTTACCACTCCTATATGCTTTTTTGACTAATAAATTTTGCCTGTATTTTTTTCTATTTTTCATGTCCAAGTTGTTGATCAAATTTTTACGAAAGTAAGAAAGGTCTTTCTCACAGGCTACTGTTCGGTGTGAGAGAAAAATACATCTGTTTGCAAGGTGACAGTTCTTCCAGAGGTCGCTCACTGTGCCTTCTGGGTTTAGACAGATCATATACTAATGACTGCAGGGTACTCAGGGCTTGGCAAATTGCTTTAATCCTATTTGTCAAGGATTCACCTAGTGCCTGAAAATGCAAGTAAAGCACTGGTCATTTTAAATAATATTCCAATGAATATACATATACATAAATTGACATATAGCTCTCCTTATTTTTGTGAAATTTCATCAAGTATTATTACTATCAATTAGCTTAAAAACTAAAATTTCAGAGAAATGATTACTATTAAGATTCTTAATATACATTGTCATATTACTTCAGAAACGTGGGGCATTGCTATTCTCCTTGGAATATTGAGTCACATTTGCTTTGATTCCTATTAATATCCTGGTTCATATTACTTAAAAAGGAATATATTCATAAATAAGTTTCCCATCTGATAGATAGTTGAATATGTTTTGCTCAAAAAAATAAGTCTAGATTTGGATCAAAAATTTCTCACCAAAATTCATTCTTTGTCTTATACTTTTATTTAGTTGGTGACAAGGGTAGATATTGCCTATGAATTGTGACTTGAAAAAGGCACAAAAAGGAATTTAATTTAATTTCAACTCTGAGAGTGGCAATGACCACAAAATAGAACAGATATGTTTTCTCAGTTCTTCCTGCTCTTCCCCGTGTCTGAGGAGGCAGGTTTAGAGGGTGTGGGCTCCTGCTCCTGTGTTACAGTAGGCATAACAAAGCTTGGCTGGAAGAACTTGAGCTCCCTTCAACTATGTTTTTCTTTGGTTTTCCTGACAGCTAGTACTGTGTCAGTCTAAAAGCAGAGCAAAAACTAAAAGACATCAGTCCTGCTGTATGCAGTGCTGGCATATTTTCAAAGCTATATTTCTGCAGAATAAATTTTAACTATTTCAGAGCAGTGATGTTTCTTCAACAGAATTTGGATCTATGCTCTGAATCAAATGCACTGTTGTAACCCAATGCCACCTCAATAAAAAAAATATATCAGTGGATTTGGTCTGCTATTCAAGAGGTGAGATAGACAAAGAGTTCATTTCTTCTGTAGGGTAAAATATTTTTATGTGATTTTTTTTTAAGATTTACTTATTTATGCTTACAAGCTGGAGTGCAGGCCAGAGGTACGGGGCAATGAGAGTGTTCAACAGAGACAGAGTGGGGAGCAGAACAGGCAGCGAAATACACTGCTGAAGGGAGCAGCGGGCAAGGCAGGAGAGGTCTACTGCGCCATGTGGGAATCTCCCTGGCTGGGCATGGAACTCATACCACAGCTGCCAACAGCTCCACAGTTCTGTTTTTAACCCATTGCGCTACCAAGGAGGCCATTTTTATGTGATTTTTATCAAGAGGAACTTACTGATTAATACTCCACTGACTCTATTCTTGATATAGAGTTATCTGTGTAAACTTTGGTAACCTCCCAGCTGCCTAGTTCTTTTTTTCCCCCCCAACAAATATGCTCTTTTATTTTGTAATAATATTATTATTGGTGGACCATTGCATATAGCATTATTTAAGTTTCAGGCATTAAAAATCAACACGTGTATATACTACATTAATTTCAGTACTGACATTCCAAATCTACCCTTCAATTGTACAATTGTCCCTTTGATTTATCCATGCTCCTTTCCTCTTTTTTTCTGATAACAACTAAAGAGTTTTATAGTATAAAGTTATTTTTTTTTTTTAATGTCATCTGTTTGATTTTTCTGTCACATATGAATGAAATCACATGGTATTTGCCTTTCTTCCCTCTGACTTATTTCATTAAATTTGATATCCTCTGGGTATCCAAGTTATTCCAAATAGCAGGATTTCAACTTTTTTATATAGTTAAGTAGTATTCCATTGTATATTATATAATTTTTTTCTTTATTCATTAGTCAACTGGACACTTTTGTTTTCGGCCCTTAGCTTTTGTAAATAGTGTTTCCGTACATACGGGGGTATATATATGTTTATAAAATAGTGTGTTCGCATGTTGGGGGGGGGGCAAATACCCAGAAGTGAGATAATAGGATTGTATGTTTATTTCTGTGTTTTTTTGAGGAGCATCTATATTGCATTCCATAATAGTCACACCAATTAACATTCCCACCAACGGTGTTAAAGGCTTCCCTTCTTTACACATCCTTTCCCATATTCGTGATTTCTTGTCTTTTATATAGTAGCTATTTTGGCAGATATGAGGTGGTATCTTAATATTTATTTTAATTCGCATTTCTCTAACAATAAGAGATGATGAACTTCTTTTCACATGCCTGCTGTTCATTTGCATTTCTTCTTCATAGAAGTGTCTGTTCAGATGCTCAGCCCGTTTTTTAATTGGGTTACTTGTTTTTGTTGTTGTGTTGAGTTTTATGAGTTCTTTGCATATTTTGGATATTCACTTCTTGTCAGATGAATGTTGTTTAAAGATTTCTCCATGCTGTAGGTTGCCTTTTTATTTTGATTAAAGTTTCATTCAACATGCTGAAGCTTTTTAATGTGATATTGGCAATTCAGTCTTGTATACACTTCCCTTGCTATTGGAGTCAAGTCTCCAAACATATCTCTAAGGCCAGTGTCAAAGAGTATGTTACTTTTGTTTTCTCTTATACATCTTAATGTTTTCAGATCATACAGCAAACTTTTAAATCCATTTTATTTTATTTTATTTTTAAAGATTTATTTATTTATGCATACAAGCTAGAGTACAGGGCAGAGGCGTGGGGTGGCAAGAGGGTTCACCAGAGACAGAGTGGGGAGCAGAACAGGCAGATCAAAGAAATACACTGCTGAGGGGAGCAGCAGGCGAGGCAGGAGAGGTCTGCCATGCCATGTGGGAATCTCCCCAGCTGGGCTTGGAACTGGCGCGGCTGCCGACAGCTCCACAGCACAGCGCTTAACTGCTGTGCCCCGAGGGAGGCCCTTAAATCCATTTAAAGTTAACTTTTGTGTGTTCTGTTAGATAATGTTCTAGTTTTGCAAGTTACTATCTCGTTTTCCCAACACTTTATTGCATCGCTTTTTCCTATTACCACTGTATGTTTTTGGCTCTTTTGTTTTAAATTAGTTGTCCATATATGCATAGCTTTATTTCTGAGCTCTCAGGTCTGTTCCATTGGTATGTCTTTATTATCGGTATGCTTTTATTATTGGTATTATTATCGGTATGTTTTTATTCCTTGTCATGCTGTCTTAATTACTGTCACTTAGTACTATACTTTGAAATCAAGGTGTGTGATGCCTCCATTTTTGTTCTTTATTTTCAGGATTGGTTTGGCTATCGGAGACTTTTTAAGTTTCAAATAAATGTCATGGTTTTTTGAAGGGGTTCTATTTCTGTAAGAATGCTGTTGGGATTTTGACAAGAGTTACATTGAATCCATATAGTGTTTTAAGTAATATAGTCATTTTAAAGATGTTAATTCTTCAAACCTTGAACACGGAATAACTTGCCATGTTTGTGTCTTTTTATATTTCTTCTTATTTCTACTCCTTTCACTCTTTAAGTTAAAGGGCCTTTATTTTTTAAGTTAAATTTATACCAACTCATAAGTGGAGCTTTGGCGACAGAATGTTGAATAAGAAGAAGGATTTATTAAGATTTGATTTATAAAAATAAAGAGGTTACAATTTGAATAAACCTCCCTTCAAGATATTTTATTTGTACTAGCTTTTGAAAATGTGTGGTCTTGAAGTCTCTATAAAATTCTTTCTAACAAATGGATATTGTGTGACCCAATTGCTTTTTCTTTTGTAAAGTAGGGTGAAGACAGCTAACTGTAAAGGTTGTCTTCCTACAAGGGTAACTCAGGATGCATTTTTCAGAATTTTTCTACTCTATTTAGCTTCTCCTATATTGCCCTGAGAAACTTTAGCATCCTGGTGTATTTCTTAAATCAGAATACTCTAAGAAACTGTCCAATTTCTGACTTTAAAATGATTCTGCCTACATATAATTTTCATGACTTTTTTTTAGGGGGCGGGAGGGGGAGAGGATCCCAGAGGAACTAGACTACTTGTCCATTCAGTGCAATGTAATAATATTGAACTTGAACTGGTCAGCCACCATAATTCTGTTCCGTGAAGTTATTTGCTATCATGATTAACCATCAGTGTATTTCCCTCAAGGAAATGCCATGCAGAATTACCCTGTCTCCTTCACCTTGACTACTATCTCCAAAGCCTAGCCTTCTTCATTTCCTGACCCTACATCTGTAATACTCTCTATAATATCATCTCTCTATTTTCCAATATGTTAATATTAATATTATTGCTCTTTGTACTTTTTCATTAGGCCATTATTTTTAAAAACATTAAGTAACCACCTCTTGCCTACCAAATAGTCAGAAGTGCCTCGTGAGACTGCTAGGGTTATTTAGAATTGAAAAGTCTCAGTTTCTTATCACAGAAATTTCAGGAAAAATAAATTAATGATTTGTGATATTTATAATAGATATCTCCTTTTATTGTTCATTACAACTATATATGTCTGTAGCAGCATTAGTTTTGTTGTAAGTTAGTGATTTCATAAACCACTACTAGGTTTTATAATTCATTATTTAAATCTGAATTCTATTGAGATTTCCATGATCTTCTAAGAGAATATGAGGCTAGGTGGATGGTAATAAAGTTAAAGAGAAAAATGTTTTCCAGTATCCACCTGTTCTATAGGACTAGGTTATGGTTACAATTTTGGAAAATAATGGAATTTATATTTTGAAGTTGAGAATGCTGTGAGTTAGAAAGAAAATATATCATTTTCTAAAATGACACAATCTGTTAGGTGGACAGTCAAAATTTTAAATTTTCTACCACCTGATGCTATTTCACTGAATGCTCAAGATCAAAATGTATTTAAAAGTCATTCTTCTCCAATAAATTAACTCCTATTTCCTAATCTATCCAAATTCTCATGAATTACATACTCTTGGGATCCTAATTTCTATTTTTGTTTCAGTGTAGTATCTAACTGTATAGTGTATATTTCAGTATTTACAAACTTATTGAGGCATGGGAAATAGAGACTACTGGTCCCTGCATAACTTTCTGTTGAATTTCTATAACGTCACCTCACTTGAGTGGGATGACTGTTATATTTATGTTATAATCTGAGAGAAAAGGAAAGATGGGGAAGAGCTAGAAGAAGAGAAGTCATTGGAGAGAAGGAAGTAAGAAGGAAAAAAGTCAGACAGAAACATAAGAAAGAAAACTTGTTTCAGTGTGATAACATAGAAGAAAAATTGTGGGCTCTCCAATATTAATATCACTGTTCTGCCAATGGTAAGCATGCTGAGTCTTACAAACTGGCCATGCATGTTGCCTATGAATATATATGTAATGTATTTTCATCCTCAGATACCTGTCCCCTACTCCCCTAATGAAATCCCACTCTACTTTTATAAATGTCTTCATAGAAATTGAATTTTGTATGTATGTAATTGAAAATAATTTAAGACTTCCCAATTTGGTGTTTATCATTTCCTAAACCCCTTTTTCTTGTCAAGAATTTCCATAAACATTATAGAATTAATAATAGACTTGTAGCTTTCACCTTACATGTAAGTCTTCCTGTTAGTCATTCTTTGCCTCTCAAAAATAATTTATATATTACTTGATTTCCTAAGAAGACTTTAACTTTTTTTCTCTTTTCATAAGACCTTCCCAGTTTTCCATGATTTGTTGTATTTCTTATATTTTGAGTCTATCCAGGAGCAGTGAATTTCCTGTCAAATTAAATTAAAGGCCTTGGTATTTAGCTTTCATTTACTTTTCATCAGGATGAGGAAAAAAAAAAAAAGAAGGAAAAGAAGAGAGAAAGACTACAGATGAGCAATTTTTTTCTATTGTTAAATCACAGTATCTTACAGTCTAAAATATTCCCATTTTTTATCACAGAAAGTAAATTTACCTAAATAAACTATTTTAAAACCAGGAATTCTTACCTTATTTTAAATTGAGTTTCAATCAATATTCATGGTTCTACTATGTGATATGATACATCTTCTATTTCATCTTCTCAATAGAACTGTCAATGGCAATTATTATACATAGTAGACTGAACTAACAACTAAAGTTTAACAGGTTATATGATTAAAAGTCACCTTAAGATTCAAACTTATATCTCATGACTTCAAAGTTTAACGTATTTGCCAATTTTATATTATTAAATAAATTCATGGTTTACATTTGTCAGTAATTTGAAGATTTCCAGTTAAAAATTAAATTGTCCTACAAGTTAACAAAAGTGTGCCGATTACTAATGCAAAATTTTGCTGAGCATGTTATTTAAAATATTCTCATAATTATTAACTCACAAAAATTGGAGTTTTATTTCCTAAGAAATAATTGTTCAATACAGTTTATTTTGAAACATTGATAACAATTTGAAATACAATCTTAACTCCTGAAATAACATTTTTTTAAGGTTTTCTAGGGGAACTCAAGCACTAGACTTTTATTTTTCAACATGTTCCTTCATACATTTATAATTTTGATAATGCAAAGAATATAAATTTTAGTCACATCTCAATCATTATTTTATTTGAAGCAATAGTTTAAAATTGAGTTTTTTCTTCCCCAGAAGATAAAGTCAAGCTAAACTAAACGGCACTATTTTAAAATAAAAGTAAGACAAAATGTGTTCTTTTCTTGTCTTCATACTGTGTAATTTGTCACCAAGTACTGATTAATTTCCCTTAAATTGTTTTGCTTGCTTTCTTCTTGAGAGCTGGATTGTTGGATCTGACAGAAGATCACAGCTACTCCTGAACACTTGGTAGAAGTATTGAAAGACTTGGTTGAAGGACTCTCAACCTCTAATGGCTGAGGAATTTGAGTTCATATGAACCTAAGTTCCTGAGTGGATTGTGAGGACAGATAGTTTTGGTTGTTAGATTCAGTCCTTCTGTAAAGATATATTAAAAAAAAAAAAAAGTGAAAAACACAGGAAGTGGATGCCAGTGTTGATTTCCTGGATTGTTTCTTAAGGACAAGCCTAGTGAGAGGCTGATACAAGTGTTCCTACAATAAAATAGAAGCTTTATTCTTATTTTGGTGGCCCATAAAAATTTGTAACCTTCGCTATTTGGGGAGATAAGGAATTCTGAGCATATATCTGTAAAAAACAAGGGAAAGAAAGGAAACTTTTACTTTTCCCCTTTCCACCTCAATAAAAACTGGTCAAACCTCAGGCTGGGATGTAGGTTAAGTAGTTTGTAGCTCCAAAGTGTATTAACAGTGGGGAAGCAAAGAGTTCTCTGAAAGAAAACCAAAGATTCACTTATAATTAAAAAGCTAAAGCCTAGAGCTGATTAATGAATCTCTCTCTCTATGTCTCTCTGTCATATATAAAAAAACTTGAGAAATTTTTGAAGTAATGTCAGCCCATCAGGGCTATCCCTTAGCTCTTTCTCCATCTTGTCCATGTCTTGGGTACTAATATCAAAGTAGGTATTATCATTATGTTTGGAGATAATAACCCTTCTGGGGATGTGGTCTATATATTCATAAAAATAATACAAACTAGGTTCTCCCTGTTGGTGCACAGGTTAAGCGCTGCACTGTAGAGCTGTCAGCAGTGGCAACGCGAGTTTGATGCCCAGCTGGGGAGATTCCCATATGGCGCGACAGACCTCTCCTGCCTCACCCGCTGCTCCCCTCAGCAGTGTAATTCTGTCCATCTGCCTGTTCTGCTCTCCACTCTCTCTCTGGTGAACCCTCTCGCCGCCACCCCCCCACACCCTCCCCCACACCTCTGACCTGTATCCCGGCTTGTTTGCATAAATAAATAAAATTTAAAAAAATACAAACCAATTTAAGCATTTTTAATAGTGTAACAAATTAGATGTTTCTTCACAAGAGGCCATTTTTTACATATATATATGTGTGTGTATTATATATATCCCCTATTTATTAAAATATGAAAGCAAATATATTTACATATTACTCAGATATATAGGGAGAGATACTATTTAACAACTATTTATGCAAAAATATATCTGAGCATTTTAGTTGGTTTCCTTCAGCGCATCTACGAATAGTATGATGTGACCATTAAAAAAAAAATCAAGTTATTTTAAATATGACAGAGAGAAATATATATATAGAGAGAGAATCAAGGACACAGCATTATGAAATAACAGAATATAAAAGATAAAAAGAAGATCCTACAAGGTTCCAGAGAAGAAACAGTAGATTTAACATTACAAAGAGGATATAATATCAGAAAAATTTCTTTTCAATGGAAATATTAAATGTTAGAATACATCAGGAAATGCTTTCAAAATACTGTAAGAAAATTATTCCCAAGCTTAACATGCATACCTAGTCAATAGAGCATGATTCTAGAGTTAAGACATTTTCAGATATACAAGATTGAAAAACAATGGCTTTTAAACAAATTGAGTAAATGATATATTCAGAAAAAAATTGTGAAAATTAGGAAGAAAGAAGATGTGAGAGTCGGTGTCCAGGAGCCAAAGAATCCATCATAAGAAATTTAGAAAGGGAATTCTTAGGATGACAGTAAAGACTTACCCCCATGTAAATGTAAGAGAATGGTAAGCTCTCACATGATGTGTCCAAGTTAAGTATAACTAAATATAAATGTATTAAAAGTAAATAAATATGTAAGCAAACACTCTGCTAGAAGAACAGAACCTATTGTGATATTAACAATCCATTTAGAGACTTTGTAGATAAATTAGTTTTCTTTATATAAAACATTAAGAAAAAATTTTTGTGGGGTAAATATAATAGTCTGTAATTTTACTTTTTATTTTATTTTTACTTAAAAAATTGAAGCAGAAACTATTTAATGAAACCAAAATTATTTTAGGGAAAATACAAATTTTTATGTAGTCATTTATAGCTATATAGTCATTTTGAGTTATATGGACAATACTTATATAGTTATTTATAATGAAACTACTGATCTATTTATGAAAAATTAGAATATGTCTATATTGGGTATTTAGATATATGGATGGGAAATAAGTTTTTCATGTTCATGAGGGAGAACATGTCAAGAGCTACTTCTTCATCTTCTTTCGTTTGAGCTTTGATTGTGTCAAAATTTAAATTAAGAAAATATTGTGAATAGTTATCAATTACTGTATTATCAATTAACCACAAATTTAGTGCCTTAAAATATTGAAGACTTATTACTTCATATTTTTTTTTGTTGGTCAGGACTACGTGAATGTGTCTATGGATGTGATTTCTTAAGAGGGCAGAGCTAAGATCTTAGCCCAGACTAAGATCCATGACCTTTCAATATGGAGCACTCACTTAGGTGGCAGCTGGACTGTTGGAGGTAGACATGAGCCTCTACATAGAACTGTTCAATGCTAATCAATGAAAGCTACCTTTCCTCAGAGTAAATATGTCATTAAAGCTTGCAGTAGAGGAAATATCTTCTCTGACTAATCTCAAAAGTTACAAATTGTTATTTTCACAATATGCTATTGAATATTGAGTCCAACTGTAAATTTGTGGTTTAAGAGGACTTGCCTTGGTTAAGAAAACCAGGTGGAGAAGATTATAGGGGTTGTTTTGAAAGTTAGATAACACAAGCAAAGTATGTGTGTGTGTGTGTGTGTGTGTGTGTGTGTGTGTGTGTGTGTGTGTTCAATCTCACATAAATTCTAGAACCAACTAAGAGTTATATGGCCAGAGACCCCAGTATTTGAAAAGTAACATTTTTGTAATTACTCATGTGAATGAAACCACATGTCCTTGATATTCTCTTTCTATAATGGCTTTATGTGTTTAGCACTTTGATTGCTGAAAGAGATCTTGAGTTATCTAAGGGTAAGCTGCATACCTTGTATAAATTATGCCCATCTCTTCTGCACACCATGGCATAGGTGTAAGCACAATATCAGTATTTGGAATTAATTATTTTGTTTTAATCTCTTTAAAAGAACTGCAAAGCTGCAAATGCTAACAAGGATGGTAGAGAAAAGTTAATAGCAGAAGGAAAAAAAAGTAAGTAAAAAATAGTGATCAAAGTAACTATCTTTAGAAAGCATTCTTCTTAGTGGACATTGATATTCCTAGGCATGTCAGGAAATTAATCCACCCATTTTATAATGGTTGGAAATTGGTATCATAAGACATAGGTCTTATCCCCTACGTATCTATATTATATCAGATTGATGTAGCTTGCATTCTCATAGTATAAGGAAATAGAATGTTAATAAAAGCTGAATCGTGTGACTAATATTCTTGAATTGTAGTGCATAAAAATTTCTTCATGCAGGAAATGAAAAAGGAAAAAAAAAATCACCGAGATCCTAACTTTTCAGTAGAGGAATGAAAGTAAAATGATTTTAGAAAATACATCATTTATAAATTTGTATTCTGTACACCGGGGAAGAGGGTATTTTTCTCCTGAATAAATTATTTGGGAATACATTTCAAGAACCCAATCTTAATCTAGGCAATGAACATTTCAGGAAGTAAATTAATATCTTCAAGGGAATAAAATATATGGGCCTCCCTGGTGGCGCAGCGGTTGAGTGCTGCGCTGTGGAGCTGTTGACAGCGTGCGATGCGAGTTCAACGCCCAGCCGGGGAGAATCGCACATGTTGCAGCAGACCTCTCCTGCCTCTCCCGCTGCTCTCCTCAGCAGTGTATTTCTGATCTGCCTGTTCTGCTCCTCACTCTGTCTCTGGTGGACCCTCTCATCGCCCCATGCCTCTGGCCTGTACCCCAGCTTGTATGTATAAATAAAATAAATCTTTAAAAAAAATAAAATAAAATATAGCATGTGGAGTAACAGACTTCAGCACCATAGTAATTATGGCTCAGTCAACATTTTTTTAAAAAAGATTTATTTATTTACACATACAAGATATGGGGTGTAGCCCTGAGGTATGGGAAGTGGGGTGAGAGCATTCACCAGAGACAGAGTGGGGAACAGAACAGGCAGATCTACTGAAATGCACTGCTGAGAGGAGCAGCGGGTGAGACAGGAGAGGTCTGCTGTGCCAAGTGGTTTAGCTCCCTGGCCTGAGATCGAACTCATGCTGTAGTAGCTGCAGATAGCTTCAGAGTGCAGAGACTGAACCCCTTGTGCCACCAGTTAGGCCCTCTGCCAACATTTCTTTATGAAGTGTGATTTTGAAATTGTGTGTGTGTGCTCTTCCATTCTTGTTACCTTTAGAATTTTGTGTCTACCCAGGCTTTAAATACAGAGTTGACCTATATTCTTCTTCCTAAAACAGAACTCCTTTGTAGCAATGTGACTTCCTTACTTCAAAGAAAATATTTTCCAGTTTCCTCTCATGTGCCATCTATTGTAGTTTATAAATAAGAGAATGTCATATAATTATCAAATTTTGGAGTCAAACTTTGGAATCATGTTGCCATAGCATGGGGGTGAGCAGAAGCAGTCCCTATATAAAATGTTTGAAAAGCACTAATCTTCACTTCTGAAGATCTGTATTAGCTTACTGGTTTATCAATATGTTTGCCTTTAGTCAGTCATTTCACATTTGGGAGACTCTATTTTTTTGTAATCTGTAAAATAATAGCACTAAACTGATGATCTCTAAGATCTCTTTGAGCTTTAATATTCATGGTTTTCCAGAGTCCAGCTCCAGCCAGATTGGGGTTCCCAAAAGGAGGGGAGGCGTCGGTGTATGATGAGGCAGGAAGAGTCACTCAACCCGGTGCAAGTCTCTCTTTTTTAAATTTTGGTGGGTCTTTTATGTTATAAGTGGGCAGTGGGATTACATCAGTATAACCATCAATAGGAAAAAAGGAGAAGAGTGAAAGTAGATAAAAGGTGTAACTATTATCTATAGCATCAGGGTGTGTGGATCTGCTCTCCAAGATTATCTTCTCTGGTTGATGACTCATTGAGGTCAAGCCTTAAATTCCCCAGCCAAGGATTCAATCCTATCAACAAGGCATTCCATAGCTCAGCTTCTGGGGTCCTTTGTCCTGCATTGGTGCTCAGCCCCCCAGGTGTTCCCAGTCATACCTTGTGATGCATTCCCTTCCCCTAAGTGATCTGCTTAGAAGATGAAAGGCACCTTGTTGGGTTGGGCTCCTAAAGCTGATTGACCTGGCAGTACTTGACCTTGGGAAGGAAAGCAGAGCTTGCAGATAACTAAATGGTGGTTATTCAGCTGGCTAAGAATTGGCAGACCCACACAATGGTTGAGTCCAGTGTTAAAGTTTGAATCAAACCCAGGATATACATCTGATTCTTAGTTTGATAACTTCGCAGATGTCATATTTATAATTTTTGGTCTGTTTCCTTTTCTTTTTTCTGTATTTTTTCACATTACTATTTTTATTTCACTAGAGTAAGATCACTTTTAACATAAGACCTACACTGTTCATTATTTAAGCATACAATGCATTATTGTCAGCGATCAGCACAATATTGTAGAACAGAGCTCTAGAACTTACTCATCTTGCTTCACTGAAAGGTTATGCTGGTTGATTACCAACTGCCTATTACCTCCTACTTCCATCTCCTGGAAATTACCTTTCAATGCTTTTGTTACAGGGCAGGGAGAGGGACACCCCCGAAACCCCAGACCTGCCCTGTACTAAATGGGTTCTGCCATCCGTCGCATCAATACAAAACATACAGTACCTTTTGTGGAAACCAGGCTTTTATACAATTAGAAAAGACAGAGAAGAAAAAGAATATATTTTCTAAGTCAAGCACCCAATGTTATCCAATTCCTCGTGGGTACAAGTCCACTCAAACGGGATTGGCCCAAAGCAAGTCTCGAAAGCCTGCCGCAAATCTAGAACAGCTTATGGCAGGGACCCACACATAAGGGTCAGAAACAGCCAGACAATTCTGGGAGGAACCAAAATACCTCTCGGCAGGGACCCATCCAAAAGGGTCAGAAACAGTCAGACAATTTTGAGAGGAACAGAACAAAATCAAAACCAAAATCAACACAGCCATCGTTAACCTCCCCACGGGTCTCTCACCCACATCTCTTTCAGTCAGTCCAGGCCAGTGCAGCTTCTTTACAAGTCTCTCTGCTCGTTGGGCCTCTGCTGGCTTTCCATCCTTCTATCTCCTCCTGTCTTCTGTGTTCTGTGTCTTATCTGTGTGTGTCCTCTCTTCTGTGTGTCTCAAGCTTCTCATATCCTGCTCTGCTCTGCCCTACGCTGGGTGGGACAGGGAACCTGGGAGACACCCCTTCCCCTGGGAACCACCCTGTTACACTTTGACCATGAATTTGGATGTTTTAGATACCATGCATAAGTGGAATTATGTGGTATTTGTCTTTCTGTGGCTAGCTTATTTTACTTATTTCAATGAGCATAACACCCTCAAGGTTTAGCATGTTGTTACATATTGTCCTATTTTTTAAGACTGGAAAATACTCCATTGTATATAACTATGATTTTTCTTTACCCATCAGTGGGTATTTAGGTTCTCTCCACATATTGGCTATTATGCGTATTATTGCATTGAACATGGAAATAGTATCATTTTGAGAGTGTTGTTTCAATTCTTCTGGAAAAATACCCAGAAGTAGGATTGCTGAGTCATATAATAAATAAAATGTAATGATTTACTATACATTTCTAGGTATATGAGATATTTTAAAATATGGGGAAAAAAATGATTCCCACTTAGGACACCATGACTCTCATCGGGGAACTCCACAGAACTAGTGGCCCCTGTGTCTAAGCAGCATTTGTTTTTTTCATCCCCATCAGCATCTAACTATGGTCTTGACTTTTTAGTATGATGAAACTAACATCTCAGTAAAGCATGAAACATTTCCAGGAAATGTTTTTTTGTTTGTTTGTTTGTTTGTTTGTTTTTTTTAACAAAAATAAGATCCGGTACTATAAGCATTTAGTGAGTATTTGTCAGGAACTTTTCCCTGGACCAAAGGATGGAAGAGCATTTTGGAAATCAAGAGTGTTTGATTTAGAATATAGAAGTGCTTTAGATTAGTGTGATTATCCTTGTGATTTTTCCAGTTATATACTCTCAGGATTATTGTACAAATATGATTTAGCTAAATGACCTCAAGCCTAAAGTTATTTTGATATTGTTGTTTTTTACTGTGAAATCTACTAGAAAATGAATCACTATAATCATAATTTTATATACACGTTTTTCTCCACATTTGTAAGAGTGTATCTTTCTAGTTTCTAACAACAACACAAAACTTCTATTATGGTAATAGCTGCTGCCAGACATTACAAGTTGAAAGCATGTAGCTGGTAATCACAAAAGATCTAGGTTGGAATCTCATTTCTTCACTTCATATTAATGTCCTGGTTAACTCAGTGGCACTAAGCCTCAGTGCCCTCTTCTGTAAAATGGGAATACTAGCACTTTTCTTTTCATGCTGTGTCTATTGATATGTGTGAAAACGTGAAATTATGAAAGAGGGATACTTGATAAGCCTTGGATATTCACGTCTTAAAACCGCTGAATGTGTGTATCTTGCTGTTGTTGTTATACCATTCCCATCACTTTTCATCAAATCACAATAACAGTATCACAACTGATAAGTTTTGGAATAATATCATCACTAGGCAGAGCTGATAAGTCAATTGTATAAAATGGGGCATAAAGCAAAGAATGTATTTCTTTTTTTAATGATTGTAACCATGACTGCTACAAGATTTCATACTTTGCTCTTGAGAAAATGCATATTTATCATAGGGCTTAAGGAATTACATTTTTATAGTTTTCGGTGGTTTGTTTTATGTGACATACTGCAGAAGTGATTTCTCGGAAAGCCGTATGCTTGAATGCTAGTTTGACATAGAGATAAAGGTAATTCTCCTATTTTTTTTTGAAAGTCATTGGCATTCTTGGTGTTTTGTAAGTTGGCGGTTGATCAAGTGGAAGACTTGCATTCATGAAGTTCAGAAAATTCCAGTGGTTAGCCCAGTGTTTAATATGCATCCAAGAAATATTTGAAGGCAACTCTGGCACAAAATATCTGTAGTTTCTTATTTATATATGCTTATAGAACATACAATTTGCCTATTATTGATTAATGACATCAGTCTGAGCCTCAATGACCAGGAGATTTTTTTATGACTAAATGCCTTCAACATGTTTATCTAACATAAGTACTGCCTTCCCGTGATAAAAATCTACATTATAGCGGAAAGGCATCCTCCATATAAAGCAGGCTCAATGTTCCAATGTTCTCCTCTCTTTTCCACTTCAATTCCTTAATATAAGTCTCCATCTTTAGCACATACTTTCCTGACAGCTTAATCAAATATTGCAAAGATACATTCCTTCATGTGTCTAACATTTAGAGCCAATACATTACTGTCTCGTTTTACATTCCTGCAAGAGCAGTCTCTGAGACTTAGATTTGAATATAAGTAGATTATTTAGGAGATGATCTTAATAAATGCTAGCGAGAAAATGGGACAGGTAAGGAAAGGTACAATGAAAGGGTGCATTGTCAAGCATGTCAGCCCTCTGGGCAGCTGGATGGAGCTTAATCCTTCTGAGAAGCTTTGGGAAACGGTATGGAACACACACTTCAGAGTCACTGACATGGCTGCTCATAGGAAGAAGACAGGTGGACTAAGCCCTTGAAAAAAAATAAAAAATATATAAAACTGATTCTGGGGACATTATTTACCAAGTGCACCTCTGGACTGCTAAAGGGGAATTTCATGTTATCGCTGAGGCAGAGGCACTGAGATATTATCACTTGGATATCAGACAGTATGCACTGAAATGGTAAGGACCAAAGGGATGTGAGCAGAGAACTGAGGTGTTTATCATCATCACTTATAAAACTTACCCCTTATGTAGTGATAGAAATGTATATAACTTTAGTGATGTGTTCCCAACTAATATCTCGCAGCAAGGTTGTTGAGAGCATTTCAGTTTGCATGATTCTTCACTGAGTGGAGCTATGTATTTACATGGGAGGTACTGCCCATTTAGGATCAGTCAGGTACCCAGTAATTCTGACTGCAGGAATCACCCCCGCAAATGTTTACTTCCTAGAAGTTGCATGACTGTTGGTTAGAACATTTCCCCGAACTCCAGGGTTTTATAGGGGAAATAATTCTAGCTTGGAGAGTTTAATGGCACTTAAAATGGCACACTCTAATGGCTTGATGGCACTTGGTATCCAGAGTACAAGCCTCATGAATGCTCTACCATTTGAACAGACATCATATTGGAGGATGATCATAGGTGAGCTTTTTTGTACCTGGGTAGCAGTGACTGTTGAACTCATTAAATTAGAAAATAATGTTGGAATGGAGAATAAATATTAAATCACCATGCAAACTAATGAAATGGCCTTACAGTTCCCTCTCTGATATTTTACTTCTCCTTTTTTAGGTGTAAATTATTCTGTTTACAACAAAGCAGACTGAGAAAAAGAAAGACTCCATTTTAAATTATTATAAATCAGTCAAAATATTTGCATGTTAAAAACATATATTTTGTTGGATCTGCCTTGTTATTTTGATCAAGAAAGGCTGTGTGACTCCTGCTGTAATTCAACATGTCATCACAGACAGAGGACTTGCTAAACTGGTAACTTCATCTCTCGCCATCTCCTTACTAAGTGTGCAGTGCTGTCCAGCTGAATGAGTTTTTGTTCCTGGATTCCAGATTAGGTGGATGGAGGTGGGACAGAAAGTCAAATGTTCCGAATAAGATCATTAAAAAAAAAAGCCTCCCCTCCCTGGATGTAGATTACATTTTCCCTACTGGCTGCCTGCTGTGTTCTCTCTTCTGTAGACAGGTACTTATGGAATCATCACAGATTCTGAGATGAGGTATAAACTATGTGTCTATAAAAAATAAAAAAACAAATAAATGGTCAAGAGTTAACCCTAAAAATGACTAAGAAAAATTAAGACAGTTGAATTTAAAAGAGGAATTGAGAACATGTCAGGATCAGAAAAATAAAAGGTAAAATTAATAACTGATGTAAAGCAAATAAGATTAGACTGTCTCCCCCCTTGCAAAAAAGAATAAACCAAAGTAAATAATTTTAGAAATATTGAGATTTATTTAAAAAACTACTAAGAAAACAATGCAAAAGTAAACAATTGTAAGATCATAGCTATAAGACCAGTTATATTTTGATTATAACAGAAAATGCACAGGCTAAACACACACTCTTTTTTTAATTTCTGATTGTTTTACCTTTAAAATAGAAACACAAAAATGTACATTTTATATATTACATATCTCTTATTGAATTGACTAATATAAATTGAAAAATGGCAGGGGTTATCAGCTGCATCGCACATAACTCCACAAAAAAAGAATACCAATTCTACTCATAAGTATAGAATCACAAAATGAACATGTTTTCAAATCATCAGTTATCTATGAAATCACAAATGCAAGCAGGAAATTAAAGAAAAAGGGCAGGGCAGAGCAACATGTTTTTAATTATGTAAATAAAAGATGAAAATGGTTAATTTTATTTTAAACAATATCCAGAAACCTCTTCTTCAAATTGGAAAATTATGTCTGTTTAATATCCTTGCAATTATTTATGGGAACTGAGATAATGTCAAAAGTAATATTTTGGAAAAATAGAAATGTCCACTTTTTAACATGGAACTAGAAATCTTCTGAATTACTGTTACTTTTTCATTAGAGCAAATTGAAATGGAAATTATATAAGAGAATTGAACTCGACAGCTAAAAAAAAGTAAATGTCCATAAGTATTAATTAAATAGAGGTGCGAGATGTATGGCCTTAGTCTGAGTTGTTAAACTGGTCATTTCAAAAATTAGAGATCTTTCCTTTTTAGTACAGGGCTTATGAAATTATTAGCATTTCTAAATTATTCAAAACTGCTTAAACTCAATGATTTCTCATTTAGAAGAAATAGGAAAGTAACTTAGTTTGTTAAAACTGAGTAATTTAGCATTGGGATCCCAACCTAGAATATCCAGCTTCATTTATCTTAGCTCTGCCTAGATATCTTTGAAGGTCACATTCTGTGCAACAAGGTGTATTATGCTGGGGAATGGGAATGGACAAAGAGGATAATAAGAATACTACTTTGTACATGAAGCCATTATCTATTGTGTGACAGTTGTATGCTGAGTCTTGTATTATCCCATGCAATTCTCATAAAATAGGTACTGTTATGTTTTTTTCCAGCTTTCCATTTTTCAAATGAGATTAACATTGTCACAGAAAATTAAGTATCATAACCATGGCTATTTAACTTATATGTAAGGTGCCTTCTATAACCTTCTGTATCCCTGCTTTATACTAAATCAGAATATAAATGTAATTATGGGCACAAATATATTTCAACTGCAAAAAAAAAAAAAAAAGAAATACCAAAACCAACAGTTCTCAAATATATCCCTAATGTTCAATTAGCAGTTATTCATTTACAAAAATACATTAGTCACAGTTTGCAGAATTCATGCAGATGATTTTTTTAGGATTCTTTCCTTACTGACTTTCTTGGTAGCATTTGATGAAGGGTACCACCACTTCTCTGAACCCCAATACACCTCTGTCTTACCAGACATCTACACATTCTTAACCCTTTATTCCTTTAGTAGCTACTTCTCTGACTCCTTTAGTTCTCTTGTGTCTTTCATGAAAGCAGAGTTTCTGTTGTCTCATTTTTAGGCTGCATTTTCTGCTTGGACAACCGTACCACATCATGTTATTGACTTCAGCCTATAATTTTGCAGTTGTCTATACCAGCTGTCTCCTGAACATACCATAAAAACTTAATGGACATAAACTTGAAAAATTATACTCCCTGGACCTGCTCTTACACCAATTCACCCATACTAGAACCCTAACAGTCTTACTGATTCCTCCTTCTTTTTCATATGCCCCCAGTCCTAAGTGTCACTATTCAATTTTGATTCATGCATTCATTAGTTTTTTTTTTTTTCAAAAGCCCATGTTTAATTACATATGAAATATGTTTAGTATAGGTATGATGAATATAGTACGTAACACTAGATAACAGTAAGATTTTTTGTGGAGTCAAATATTAAGGAATAGCATGTAAGTATATTTATACATAAAATGAATTAAATTCTTTCTGTTTTAAACATTTATATACTAGAAAATTTTACATGTGCTAGGGATAGAACTATGAAATGATCAAGTACTGCCTTTATGAATTTTATATCCTTGTTGAGGGCTTGGGGCTGAGAAATCTATACATCTGTAAAGAGAGATAAATGTTTTCTACCAGGGATGAGAATTTTGAAAAAGCATAAAACAGATAAGTGGATAAAATTGAAAAGAGGTAATGCTTTCTCTAAAATGCACATTAAATGAAATGTGTCAGTTGGATAAACTATCTTTGTTCAAATTGTCATTGGCACTCTTAGGAATCATGAAAATCTTTTCTGAAGAGGTGATTTTTGGTCACGTATGGTGAAATAGTACAATTTTTTAAAGAGTTAGAGAACAGAGCATAATAGGTAGTGGGAAGAACAAATTCAAATGTTCTAACAAATGAACGAGTTGGCAAGTCTCTTGGTTTCACTTACTGTAACATTTGTCCCCTGCAGTATTTCTCTCTCCGCTATCATCAGTCATACTGGGTACTTAAGGCTCTGGTCCTTCTTTCTTTATTTTTTTTTAGTTTATTTTTGTTATTCATATATTTTACATTATTGTGTGGTCCCCATAAGTTATCCACCACCTGTTCACCTGTGGAACCATCACCATAGTCCCCCGTGCTCCCCTCTTCCCCCCTCTTGAGCCCTTCCCCTCCCCTCCTTCCCTGCTGAATGTCTCTTTTTATTTGGCTCCCCTATATTCCTGCTATAAGTGAAACCATTTGATAATTTTCTCTGATCCTTCCTTCTTTAAATTCACTATTCACTTTGCAGCCAGATATGATTTCTCTAACATATAAATCTGACTATGTTGGTTCAATGATTAAAACTTTTCTAGGATTCCTATGTAAAACTGTGTACCAGAAACAAAACAGGGGCCTCCCTGGTATCTTAAGGGTTAAGTCTCAGTGTTGTCACCAATAGGGCCTGAATTCACTCCCTGGCATGGGAGCGAGCCCACTTATGCTGCAGCAGACCTCACCTGTCTCGCCTGCTGCTCCCCTCAGCAGTGTATTTCAGTAGAGCCACCTGTTCTGCTCCCCACTCTATCTCTGGTGAATCCTCTCTCCCCCTCCCCTGCACTTCTGGCAAACACCTCAGTTTTTCTACACAAAAATAAAAACAAAAGCAAAAAAAAGAAAAAAAAACCCACACAGGATATCATTTACTTAGACTCTGATATAAGCAGTGCTCTTAGGCATTGAGCTGGTGTGGAGGTCCTGAAATGCAGTGCCTCATCGGTAATGAGGGGAAAGTTCAAATCTTTGATGACATTCTATTTTCTTCTTGATCTGAATTGTCCTTTTACCTGCAGTCCTGTTTCTTACAATTTCCTTTAATGACATATCTGTTCCATTACAGAATTTCATTTTTCTATGTATCTCAATTTCTCAAGTTTGTCTTTACCTGTAATGCTTTTTTTTTTGTCTGCTTAGCTCCAGTTCATTTTTTAACTTTAGCACCCCCATCCTTTCCATAGAGTAGCCTTTAGTTGTAAGTTAAACATCTGTATTGCACCCCTGCTCACTCACCTTTTGCTTGTTCATATTCTTTATAATTCTGAAATTAAGACCTGGCTATATTAGTTTCCTGTTTAAAATAGATTATGTGGGGCCTACCTGGTGGTCCAGCGGGTTAATGCAGTGATGTGGAGCTGTCAGCAGCTGTGGCTCAAGTTCAGTGCCTGGCAGGGAGAATCCCACATGGCTTGGCAGACCTCTCCTGCCTTGCCCCCTGCTCCCTTTAGCAGTGTATTTTGTCTATCTGCCTGTTCTGCTTCCCACTCTGTTTCTGGTGAACCCTCTCACCGCCTCATACCTCTGGCCTGCACCCCAGCTTGTATGTAAAAATAAATCCTTAAAAAAATAAAATAGATCATGTGCATCCATTAGATATAAAAAGAAATTGATATCCTTATTGTGACATAGTCTGTGCTCTGTTGCCCTAAGAGTTCTCTCATTCTTTTCATGAAAAAATGAATACTTAAGTATAAACTCACAGTTTTCTAAAGACCCAGCTGTTTCTAAAATTCCTGCCTGCACTCATGTTGATCCCTCTGCAATAATCTCTGCCTCTGGTCACCTGTTCTTTCAAGGCTCAGTCAAGTGCTACACTATGAACCTTCCTGTTGACCAGGCAGAGAATTCACTTCCTTCTGCCCTGCTTTACTCTGTTGAACTCCACCACAACATCTGTTGTCATTTAGAGTTCAGCCATTTACTCTTAATGAAGATAGCACTTTGCTCTAATTTTGTTTTTCAATATCAAATTGAGTGGATACCCAAGAGTTGGTTATTACCCTGACTCAGTAAATGAATGAGTAACTAACAAACTTTGGGAAAGATACTGAAATTTTGAATGTGCTCCATGGCTGTAACCATGTTTTAATCAGCATAAATTAAAGGAGATTCAGTGGATTCAGTTTTGTAATGTTCTTAATTAACATAAATTAAGAAAGGAGATTCTTGGATTCAGTTTTGCCCTCTATGTTAAGTAACGTCTTATCTCATATTTAGCATTCTGGAGGGTTCTGTCACTGCTGCTTTACTGCTGGATGCCCTCATCTCCTGAAGTTTTCTTACCACCATTGAGAAACATCATTCTCTTTCAGGAGAAAGGGTAGTACCACCCAAAAGCAAAGCCTTGCTGCCCATGAGACCAAGGTTGAACTTGGAAACTAGTAACCCATCTCATGCTAAACACAAGTCTACCTTTCTACTTCATATCTCTTTGCTTTTTGCACATAACCCCCACACATTATTTAGATTCAAAAGAATAGCATTATGTTTAAGTCTTAACATACATATTGATGTTTTAATTAATTAATTAATTTTTAAGATTTATTTATTTATGCATACAAGCTGGGGTAGAGGTCAGAGGCCTGGGGCGGCGAGAGGGGGGTTCACCAGAGACAGAGCAGCGAGCAGAACAGGCAGATTGAGGAAATACACTGCTGAGGGGAGCAGCTGGCGGGGCAGGAGAGGTCTGTCGTGCTATGTGGGAATCTCCCCAGCCGGGCATCGAACTCGCGTCGCCCCTGCCGACAGCTCCACAGCACAGCATGCAAGCATTGAGCCACCAGAGAGGCCCTGATGATGTTTTAATTTAAAGAGATGACTGTCAAGATCCAGCAGCTTGTAGTTAGCAATTTTAGTTTCTCCTCCATGTATTAAATAGGATACATAGAACATTAGTTTATCTCTTCTCTGAGGTTAAAAGGTTTTACATGGTCACCTAGAAAAATAAAACAAAAAGAAGATAAAATGCTGTGGTTATAAATCAAGATCGCAAGGCACTGTCAACTCAACAGAAAATTTGTAACATTTCACCTGGAAAATACAATTCTTGCCTGTGTATACTAACAATTCCGGTTGAGTCAATGCTTTTGGAATAACTGGAGTTCATAATCCTCTTTACATTAGCTTAAGAGTATGTGTTTTTTAAATTTTCATTTTTCTCATATTCTGTAAAGATCAGTAGTGTCTTCTTTCCCAGAAACTTCTATTTTAACCATATCACCGGTTACTTAGATCATGTCTATGGGAAATATGGTTCTAGAATAGTGTAGTCACATTATTAGTTGTCCAAGTTGGGTCATTTGTTGATGATTGAGAAAACACTATTAATAGTTATACCAATAGAACAGGCATAAATATGTGGGCAGCCTAATACGTAAGGATCATTTTTATATGGGAAATATTTTTAAATAACAGAAATCTTAAATACCTTCAGAGAATTAAAGCCCATTCTGAAAATGTAATTCATTCTTTATATTTCAAGATGCCATGGTTATCATCTGGGGGCCAAGGAGATGGGAACAAGAAAACATGCTATCATCTGGGAGTAGAGATTCCATCAGTGGTGGCATTGGTCTGTGTCACGAAATCCTTAATTCATGTATTTAACTCAAATTGTTGGGTCCTTACAGAAAACACAGAAACAAAAAAGAGACAAAGTGCTTGAGCATTTCTTTTTGTATCATAGAATAAAAATTAGCTTTTTAACTATTTTAGATACGATTTTCAATACTTTTTATCTTGGGCCTTTTTTTTTTTTTTTAATTTAAATGCCTGTGTTTGGCAGAAAAAAAAAATAAATCCAAGTACTTGAATCAACACTTTATTATAAAATACTACATTTTTTTTTGAAACTGCATCAGTGAACCAATTTGTCAGTCTTTTATTCTTAGACTCTAGAGGCCAATCCAGAAAAATCACAGGAAGGACCCAAGCAAGAAAATGTACAGTGAATATTAGAGGCAATAGCTAATTCAGGTTAAAGAGTTAACACTAATTTTCCATTGTTAAAGGAGACAGGGTATGTTTCTTTGCATCAGATAGTTTCCTGAATTCATGCCTGCCATTTACCTGAAATGTGAAAAAAAAAGCTTTTCATCTCTGTCCATGTCTGTGCAGGTGGACATTCTCTTAAAATATATGGTTTCTGAAAGATTGTGCATAAGTCTTGCAATTTGGCAAATCTAATATTTTCTGTAGTAAAAGGAAGACTTATGAATCAATTCATTTAAGAGTTGGAAACACTCAGTCACATAAAGTAAGTTCTGTGTTTTTAAATAGCTTTGTTTAGATATAATTTAAATGCCATAAAGTTTATTCATTCATTGTATATAATCAGTATTTTTAATGATTTACAGGTTTATGCATAGATCATCATATAGAAATAGAAACTTTGAACACATTAACAATCATTCCCTATTTGCTGCACTGCCCACCCATTACCTAGCCTCCCATCCAGACAACCACTCATCAATTTATGTCTCTACATATTTCCTATTCTGTATATTTCATATGAATGCCATTATATAATATAGAGTGTGTCTGCTTCTTTTACACGATATGTTCATCTTTGTTATAGAATAGATCACTATTTAATTCATTATTATTGTTTTATAATATTAAATTGTATGAATAGGCCATATTTTATTTGTCTTATCAGTTTATGGAAACTTGAATTATTTTCACTTTCAGTTTTTAATGCTGCTACTAATATCTCTTTGGTAGAATTCCCCTAGTAGTAGAATTGCTGTGTCATATGGTGACTCTCTCTTTAACCATTTGAGAAACAGCTAGACTGTCTTAAAAAGTGAATACACAATTTCACATTTTTAGCAGCCATGTGAGGTTTCCAATTTTTCCATATTCTTGCCAACATCTGTCCATCTTTTTTTTTTTTAATATGACATTTTAGTAGATGACTAATGATGCCTGTTTGGATAAATAAATTTTGCTAAAAGACCAATTAGTTTATTTTCAATGTCCAATTGCCAGTTTTACACATAGTGGCAGAGTTGAGATGTTGCAACAGAAAATACATGGTCTGCAATACCTAAAGTATTACCAAACTGCTCTTTTATAGTAGAAATTTGACTGTGCCTCCTGTAGCAAATCAAAAATTCACATCCTAAATTCTATTGTGTAAAAGTGAATTTCCGTATATCAAAGATGCTTAGTGAGAGTTACATGTGTATATAATTCTATACAGATGGGACAATTAAAATGTCTTGTTTGGATACTCTAATAATTTTGTGATTGGTATTAAGTCTCCATTTATTGATCCATTCATACTCATTCAACATGTCATCAAATATTCATTTATCCAGTATATTTATTAAAATCATACTATGTGTCTGTGGCTGTGTACAACTGGACATATTGCAGTGAAAGGATCAACTAGATCTCTGCCCTAACAGTTCCAGATGTATTGAAAGATTGTTCCTGAAATGGTGGAGATAATGAAGTGGAGGGTAAGAGGTAGAACTGAGAGCCTGAGGGAAGCCAGAGCTGAGAGTAGAAAAGGATTAATGGATGGAACTGATAAAAACAGCATCCCCTAAAGTGTAAAAATATTTCTCAGTTTTGGGAGAGGGAAAAAAAAAAAAAAGCCTGGTATGATATCTTTGGGTTTGAGAAGCAGACTTTTCTTTTATATTATCTAGAGTCTTTATTATGTATATTGGACATTTATATCATATATCAGAGCCTTTATTATGTAGACTGGCCATCAATGATTTCTTCCAGAATTTTCCAAAATTATCTAACACCTTTTAGTTTAACAAAGCATTTTATAAGAGTTAGTATTTCATGAACTATCTTCTAGTAAAAAATTTAGAATATTGGTGTTCAAGAATTGAGTTGAAGATGGAAAAGATTCATAAAAGCTCTTGGAAACAAAATGAGATCACATAATTACCACCTTTGGTTGCCTAGTACAATGTCACCTTTTAGATCTTGAAACTTTCCCTTGTGTAGATGTTAAGCCTGTAAATTAGTTATGGTAATATCTCTTTCAAAGGGGCTTTGAAATTACAATTTTCCTTTATTAAATACTCATCTTTTATATGACTTTTTCTAAAGCACTTTAAGATCATGGAGAAGAAAATTCAAGGAAAGATAATATAACAGATTATTCTTCCTTGGGCTCTAACACTTTTTAAAGGATTATACCTTACCTTTTTTGTTAAATTTGCTTAGATGAAATTTTCAAAGTGAAGTGTTTGGTTCTCAAAGACTAGGAATTTCTTTTCATCACCACTCCTTTTCCCCTCTAATGTTTTCCTCCTTGACTAACTCATGGCTAGATAAAATTCTTAAAAATACTACTATAATTCCCTTTCAATGTTATTTCAACTCCCTCAGGAAACCTTGAAAAGGCAATAAGGCTCAATTTAGCTGTATTAGAAGGATTACGCATGCAGATAGACAACAAGCAGTCTAGGAAAGCACCTAGACTTCTGCTGTGTTGAAGTTCTGAATTATATGAATGTCCAGCTGAGTCACCCACAATCCATTTATCACCTCTGTACTTTCCATGAGCAACTGCTTTCCTCCTTAACTTGGTTTCCTCTGTTGTATGATCAAGAAAGTTAGTAATACTTTCCTCAGCCTATTGTGAGATACCAAGTACATATAGGTGGAATGTAGTAAATATAATTATCAATCCATGACATTGGTATAACAAATAAAGTAAAAGCTGTTAGAAAGACAACATATTTGTGAAAAGCACAAGTGTCCTGAAGCAAGATTTATCTGCCTTATCATGTGAGAATTACCAAGTGGATATGTCAGTGAAATACAAAAGACTTAATGAATGTAGGTACAATGATTTTGTTCTGATCATAAAGAAAAAATATAACTAGAATGTAGAAGACTTAGAAAGATTGAAAATTGGATGAATCTACACTTGAAAGAGTGTTTAGAATGTAGGAGAAAATACCTCTGGTTCCGTTAAGGTTTAGTATACTCATTCTGCTTCAGTGAAAACTTTTATCAATATCTTGGATAAAAAAAAAGACAATCAAATTTATCACTGACTTAAAGCTGGGAGGGATTGATAATATTTTGGATGAAGAAATGATGGCACAACAGATGGCATGAAGAATCAAATTTATAATATTTAAAATAAGGAAATTTTGAAAAAACCCCTTATTTGGATTAAAAAAATATCATCCTGCAAGTATAGTCAAATGTAAAATATAAATATGGAAATTATTTTGACACCTAAAATAATTGAGAGGAATATGAGAGGAAAATAATAGGTAAGTGCCAAAACCACTCTCATATTATTGTCATTATGACAGCTATTTCAAATAGAAAATGCTACAATAATAAAGGTTATTGACCTATACAAATTTGGATTTCATTATTAGACTATTAGATTCAGTTGTGGTCATGTCACTGTAGGATAGAGATAAATAATGTATTAAAGAAAAGTCAAGTAGGGCCTCCCTGGTGGCGAAGCGGTTAAGCACTGTGCTGTGTAGCTGTCTGCAGCGGTGACGCGAGTTTGATGCCCAGCCAGGGAGATTCCCACATGGCGCAGCAGACCTCTCCTGCTTCGCCCGCTGCCCCCTCAGCAGTGTATTTCTGATCTGCCTGTTCTGCTCCCCAATCTGTCTCTGGTTAACCCTCTCGCCGCCCCACGCCTCTGGCCTGTACCCCAGCTTGTTTGCATAAATAAATAAATCTTTAAAAAAAAAAGAAAAAAAAAGTCAAGTAGTTGGTGGCAGTTGTTGACAAAAGGATTAACATATGAGAGACAGTGATATAAACTTAAATATCAACTACACAAATTGCACAACTTGAAATATCTAGAAAAACCACTATACTCCAACAATTATTAAGACTGGAAATTTATCATACACTTCCACATCTAAAAGAAAACTATAAGAAATATTTTAAATTTCAGCTTTAGTTCTAGCTTCAAAACGCTTGAAACAACCAGTTTTTCCATGAAATAGTATTTTGCCATAAAAAGAAATGAAGTTTTCTGTGAATTTATATGAAATGATTTCTAGTATATATGGAATAAAGTGATTATAGAATGAAAGCCTTTATATAACAAATAAGAGGAAATAACAATATTTAATTTTTCTCTTGAGATAGTTCTGTGTGACTATCTACACTAACTTGACAAAGTAAAAAAAGGAAAAATGAATAGGAACTAATGAAAATAGTTACCAATGAGAAATAAATGAAATGGGGCAGTGAGAATAGAAATCAGAATGTCACTTCTCTGAAAACCTCTCTTCACATATATTTTGATGATTGAATTATGAAAATAGATATATTTTAAATAAATAATATATTAAAAAATAAAATGAAAAGATCAATTGAATTAAATAAAAATACATTATTCTAACTGAATATCAAATTAATAACCATCAGACTAATTACTAATTCAAGTAATTTTTTCTGAATAGTTAATTAACTTACTAATGAACATATTGATTAATTAAAATATTCAATTCACATGCTATTCATAAAACACAAACTAGAAAGATGTTTAATGAAGTCCAAAACTGCTATGCAAATATGAATTTATCGGCCAGTTTGTTGTTGGTAGTTGTGTTGGTGTGATTATTCTGATTCTATCTTTGTGTTTTATGAAAGAAAATGAATAAATGCATAGATATATTTGAGAGAAAGGAGGATTCAAATATGAAATTGAATATTATAGGACACTGTAGTATTGGCTTTCATTTAAAAGTATCAATATAACCCTCTCTCTCTCTCTCTCTCTCTCTCTCTCACACACACACACACACACACACACACACACACACTTATTATATCCATCAGATTCTTAAGGACACATTTATTTATCTTGAATCCATCTAAGTAGTTTATGTTCCAACAATATGGTTAAGGATGCCATGATATCTGTTTGTGCATTTAATGCCCAATCATGACTTTTAAATATTCACCATGCATATATTAAAAATCAGAAAACTTAGGAAATTACTGATTTCAAGTGTGATACAGGAAAGAACAAGATGAGGCTTGAACACATCTTTATGTTAGAAAGTAAAAGAATGCTCATAAATGAACAGCATAACACTGAATAGATACAGTTATCTTATATATTGAGTATATTCACCTTATTAGGGATATGTAGAATTAATAAGAAAACTATAGAATAATATTTCAAATTAATAAAAAAAAAATCTGTGTCCATAGTGACACAGATAAAGAAGAAAACGAAGAGAGAAAAGAAAACTGAGAGACTCACATTGAATGGGAATGTGTTTTACAGCACAGTTGTCATCCTTTGCAAAGGATTCAAAGCACAAAGCACAGGTGAATCACACAGACCATGCTCAATTAGAGAAGTCTAAAGTGTAAGTAACAGTAAAATGAAATGTGCAGATTTTATTTGCAGCATGGATTAAAAGTATAAATATAAAGAATATTTATATGACTACTAGTGAAATTCGGCTATAGGTTGTGTGTTGGATAATGTTGCTGAAATTTGTTGCTCTCAGATAAGGTAATGGATTTGTGGTCACATGAACTATGATGTATGCAGTCTATCTTACAGTGTTTGACAAAGCAGCTTGACAAAGCAGGTGTATTTGCATGGAAACAGAACTAGTACTGACTGAAGCTAATACGGCATGATTCTGAGAGTTGGTGAATCTAAGTGAGGATTATTCAGATTGTCATCATACAGTTCTTTCAAATCTTCTTCAAGTTTTAAATTCCAAAAAGAAAAAAAATCGTAATTAACTTAATAGGTACTTGAATACAGAGCCAGTATTGAGTAAGATAAAAAGGAGGGCAAATTTTATCCTGTGTCATATATAGCATGATTAAAAACTTCTGAATTACATAGAAAATGGAAACTTAAAAGATTCTGGAGAAAAAAGTAGCCTACAGAAAAGGGGTTATTATTTAACAGACTCATCACCAACAACTAGGAGAAACTCAAATGTAATGAAATACATCTTTAGTGAGTTGAGATAGCTTAAAATTATGTGCCAAGTAATAAAGCTCTCATGAGGTAAAAGTAGGAGTAGGATATTTGTCAACATTCAAATTGAGATTAACCAAAAGAAAAAGGACTAGCAGAAGTTTAGCTCTAATTTAGACAGAAGGAAAAATGGTA
This sequence comes from Scalopus aquaticus, assembly GCA_004024925.1. Taxonomy (NCBI): domain Eukaryota; kingdom Metazoa; phylum Chordata; class Mammalia; order Eulipotyphla; family Talpidae; genus Scalopus; species Scalopus aquaticus. Next base: position 68,142 of record PVIJ01007568.1, read on the forward strand.
GCGTATGGAAAAGCAAAGAAGCTAAAAAATATTATAAGCTATTTTATTGGTAAATATGTGGCTAAAGATAAACAAATGATGACAATATAAAAACAATGATATCTGAAATATTATGAATGTGAAAAAATAATCTTAGAACTCTAAAAACTCAAAACCAAAAATTGAACACCAAATCACTGACAGGAAAGTAAGTAATATAGGATTATACCATAATCTTCTGTGTTCTGGAAAGTGGGTAATTAACCTATCTTTAAATTTGTTAAGTTAAAATAGAGTAACTATAAATCAATAGACTTAGGAAGACAAATCACATTGACAATTGAAGGAGAAAAAATGGAATAAGAAAACAAAAGCAGAAAATTGAGCTTCAAGAATCAAGAAAAGGGCAATGCAACAATTAGAAAATTGCTCAACAAAGATAGAATAAAGAGTGGGGAGTTTAGAACTAAAGCAGTGTATTATGAGAGGATTCCCAACAGCTGAAACAATTGAGCTGTTCCAATTTATAAAGGTTATTTTTTTGAGAATTAGACTGACAATATTATTCAATTCACTAGTGAGCCCAGAAATGGAAATGTTTTATAAGCATAAGGTTTTGATTAAATTGACCTTTTCTTGGTGTTGTGGGTTTAGGCAGGCCTTATTGCCTAAGGCAGTCTACACAACAATTTTCACTAATTTACATAAATGATGATGATACCTGGGAAACCAAAACTGTATGAAGGTCAGGTAAAACTGAACATTAAAAATCTCTGCCCTCTAGTATAATTTTTGTTACCACTGCATAGATAACAATCAGTTGATACCATTCAAGTATAAGAGTGAAGGCATTGAGTCATGTAAAGTATGAAGGTAGCATGTGGATGATAATCAGAAATCTGATTTGATGCTACATTGAGCTGTAAGACATAGAAGAGAATCAAAGAGTTAATAAAGTCTTTGGAATATAGAAATTACCCTTCTTCTGAACAGGGCTTGTGAAAATCTCTGATATATGCAATTTCATATGCATCTGTGGTTCTGCCTAATTTTAATGGGTACTGCTTTGTGATTCTTTGGAAAGAAAAGTATCATGAGACTTTGAAATCTATCAGTTGATTGCACATTTCTTGTTCAGTCAAACTTACTCAGAATTCAAAGTGTACATTTACTAAAACTGCTTGAAGGGTTGGTAATGGGTGATTTAATTCTCTGATATTATATGTGATTGCAATCTGGAAGGCTGAACTCTTTTGGTAATGGCCAACCATGCAGTAAGAAGGTTAACACAATTTGCAATGGTAATCTCTCCATCTATACATTTCAATCAACCTTGACATTTATCTCTAAGGTAGAATCCAAGTGCTTGTAAACCTGAAGTCTTCAGGAGAGAAAAATTGTTTTCCCTCTTTCATGTCTTAGATTTTAGGTCAGAACACTAGATAAATGTTTTATGACTAAAATACCAATATCGATTTCTAGGAATAAAATATGAATGCCAAAGGATCCTATATGTTCTCCTCCCAGTGACGGAAAATAATCTGATATAACATTTATTTAAAAAAAAAAAGTTAGGTCTCAATTGTCCTTTTGCATTTCCCTTTGTTGTTTTTTTCTGGACTACAAAACATGAAGAATCTAAACTGAGAGTTGAGTTGATTTAGTGAGTATATCTGTCTGATTTCAGTCAAGGAAACAGCTACTCTAAATAATTGTGGGAATGGGGGTTTATTATAGGAATTAGATCTTACACAAATATAAATACAGAAGGTGAGTGAAGGTCTAACAGGGAGTGGGAAAATTAGACAAAGAATCTAGCAGGTTTGTCTGAAGCAGGTAAGAACTTGCAATCAAATACAAGAAACCAAACATTTCAACCACCAAAGTGAAATTCTAAAGGGGAAACTTCAGGCAAGAGCAGTAAGATGTTGCCTTAGGAAGCTCCCACCTCTGTGGGCTCATGGTCATGTGCACAGTGATAGCTCGGCTGCCATTAATCAGCATTACTAGAGCTGAAAAGATGCACTAGATTCAAAGACTAGGAGAATGAGAACAAGCTGGGACATGCCAAACACTTTTAAGTCTAGCCATCTTTTCTTTTTTTTTTTTCTCCTAATTTGTTTTTTATTTTTATGCATACAAGCTGGGGTGCAGGCCAGAGGTGCGGGGCAGTGAGAGGGTTCACCAGAGACAGAGTGGGGAGCAGAACAGGCAGATGGACGGAAATATACTGCTGAGGGGAGCAGCAGGCAAGGTAGGAGAGGTCTGCCTCGCCATGTGGGAATCTCCCTGGCTGGGCATCGAACTCGCGCCTCAGCAGCAGCCGACAGTTCCACAGAGCAGCACTTAACCTGTTGCACCACGAGGGAGGCCCTTAGCCATCTTTTCTATGGTAACTTGCTAAAAGACTTTCTCTTCTACCTTTTATGTCTAATGAAAATTTCGCTTCTGGCCAACTCTTACCTGATATTATAAGGAAAAAGATATTTGAGAATTCTTAATTACCCAATATCAGCCTGACTTAATTCAACCCAGCTGGTGATTTCCATGTAATTTGAGACAAATCAGAGTCTGAAGCAGTAACAAGTAAGGGGCAAAGAGACAAAACAGTTACAGGGATATAGGTCAGGTGCTATATACAAAAATATATTACCCAGAAGAGGGCAAACAAGAAAAATTCAACAAATGAATTCTGTCCTGAAGTTAAAATATGCCATTATGGGGCTTCCCTGGTGGTGCAGCCCTTAAGTGCTGCACCGTGGAGCTGTCGGGGCAGCAGCAACGGAAGTTAAACCACTGGGGAGAATCCCACATGGCACGGCAGAACTCTCCTGCCTCCCCCTGCCTCCCCCACTGCTCCCCTCAGCAGTGTTTCAGTCAACCTGCCTGTTCTGCTCCCCACTCTGTCTCTGGTGAACCCTCTCACCACCCCATGCCTCTGGCCTGTACCCCAGCTTGTATGCATAAATAATAAATAAATCTTTAAAAAAATGTGCCATTATGTAGTCTGTCAAGGATCTCTCAAAATTTGTGGCAGGAACCAACATGAAGCAAAACTTAACCTCTGGGATGACACGGGGTTGATGAACAATGCTGAATTTTTTTTGCAATTTTCTTTTTTTCTCCAAATGTAATTTGCTAGAAATTAATTTCAGCAACTTTGGAGGTGCTGGTTAAAACTGTAGATTTAGGGAACCTCCTTGTAGACCTTGGAATCAGAATTGATATTCTATCAGGGAAACTGTATTGTGAACAAGATTCTAAGATGGTTCTTCTGCTCAGTATAGTTTGGAGACTTACAACTTGGAGACTGGTAATTCTAATCACACTCATAGTAGGTCCTTTAGAGGCATTGCTCTTTTTTAGCACTGAGACCAGACACAGAATTAGAGGAACAGAGATATAAATGGCAGTTACACACTAAACTAAACTAACAGGTAGAAAAATAGCCCTCTTTTAAAGAAGAGGAAATTGAGACTACACATAAATTATTTATGTCACCAATACAGTAAATGACCTGATCCATATTCCACTTTAGACCTTTTGACTCCAAAGTGTGTCCTTGGGCTGAGCCCCCTAAAAAACAAAGTGAACAAGTAATGACAAAGGAAGAGCCTGATAAAATTCCTTCTAATTAAGTGAGAAGCTCATCTTGGCCAATTTATTCAATTCTGTGTTTTGAAGGAATGTTTTTTGATTATAGGTGAGGAAGCCATGGGACTAGATGGAAGTTATCCATGTAAGCCCTAGCTGTAGAATCCTTGCATTCTAATGTAGGCCCCTTTGAGAAGCTGTCCAAGGGCTGCTAGATTGCTGGGAACCTTTCTTGCAATCAGAGCTCACCCAATGGGTTTGAGTTACCTTGGTAATTACTGTTTTTATACGACAAATGTTTTTACAGGTAGTGGCCTTTATACAGGGATGCTATAAGCCATTAATTTATAAAATACAAAGTTTTAGTCCCTCAACCTTAATTTCTTTCTGTTACAGGGCAGAACTAGGGACACCCCACGAACCTCAAGCCTGCCCACTCTAAGTGGTTTTTGCCATCTGCCACATCAAGACAAAACATATTCTAGTGCATGAAACCTTCAATGGAAAGGAACTTTAATACAATTAGTGTGTGATAAAGAGAAGAAACTGAGAAAGAATAATTTCCAAATCAAGCATCCAAATTTACCCATCCCATCATGTCTGTGTCTCTGTCTCTTTCAAGTGTCTGCTTCCATGTCTTCCAGGTGCTTGGTGAAAAGCCCAATGCTGAGAAACAAGTGCAGCTTCTTCACAAGTCTCTCTGTTCCATGTGCTTCCTCCAGGTCTTCTTCCTCATCTTCTCTACTAAATACTTTCTAACTTCACCTCACCACTCAGCTCCACCCTTCATTGAGTGGGACAGAGAACATGGAAACCTCCCTTTCCTTGAGGACTACCCAGTTACAATTATGTTAATTATCTATCCATGAAATGAAGCTAGAGCTACCTTTCTTTCCAAATCTTACTTAACCCTGCTAGGACTAACAAGATAGAAAGCAAAGTAGTTTTGAAAATATGTAGAGTAATACGTGTTTTATGATGAACATACAGCATTTAGGGAAGCACTCCTACATGAGCAATCATTCTGTTGGTTCCAATATCCCAAATACAGATGCCTTTTAATAGCTCTACTAGCCTAAGTCATCATTTCACACTAGCTTAGTACTACAGTCTCCTACATGATCTGCCTAAGTCCTGTCAGCTTCCTAAAGTTTCCATTATCTACTGAAAGTAATTGAAATATTTACTGTCATTCCCTTTCAATAAGAGTATAATCAGTGCAGGGCCTCCTAGTGGCACTGGGGCTAAAGTCTCAGCACTATCAAGCTATCGCCAGCCCCTGCGGCAGGAACTTATCTACATGGCACAGCAGACCTCTCCTGCCTTGCCCGTTGTTCCCCGAGCAGTGTGTTTCTGTTGATCTGCCTGTTCAGCTCCCCACTCTGTCTCTGGCGAATCCTCTCAACGCCCCACTCCTCTCACCTACACCCCAGCTCTTGTATGCATAAATAAATAAATCTTTAAAAGATAGAGTATAATCATTACAAATTAATTTTACCATGGCTTCAAGGCTCTCCATGATTTGCCCTCACCTGTTTTTTCAAGCCATGTCTTCTAATAGCGTGCCTTTAGTTTTCTACATCTCAGCATGGCAAACTTGTTTCTCATCATCAGTGGTGTACAACTCATTGCCATCTTTGTCTTTGCTCCTTCCATTTTGTTCATGTATCACCTTTTCAGAAAAATCTCCAAATCTATTAGCCCAAACTACTCCCCTCTACATTATTCTGTTTTATTTTATTCATAATAGTTATCTTTATCTGAATCTATATCCTTACTGTTTCATATGTTCATCGTTATCTTCCTACTACTAGAGTGTGAACTTAATAAGAGAATGCCATGTATTCCTAGGTTCTAGAAGAGTATCTGTCATACACTGGGTACAAAGCTCACTTGAATAGATGAATAAATGGGGAGGAATCACTTATGTGTGATAGCTTGGTAATTGGCTAAATTCAGAAAAATTATGGGTTACAGATGGTTCTAAAAAAATAATATCTTTTTGTGTATCATATCTTAAGTGGTACATGCTTCAGCCACAAGGTTTGAAATAATGAAGCAAAGAATGTGAATTGGGCCTTAAAACCAGCCTCTCCCATAGGCAGGTAGAGTAATGAGCAGAAAGCTCATGCAGAATTTAAAAACATCCTCTTCAGTACACACAGAAAGAAAGAATAGGCATTACTTTCCCAGTTACTGGATTTGTGATGGTGAGATAAGACAACAATTGATATGTTAATGGTGTTTTGTGCATTACTATAACTTTAATCAAAAATGGTTTCTGTTTTCAAAATGGGTACAAATTTATGCCAAAATGAGACAATGCCTTATAAGTACAATTTGCTGATATCTGACAGTTAATATGCTGTGATATAATTGTATGTGCTGACTTGACTGGACCACAGTGCCCAGATATTTGGTCAAATGCTATTCTGAATGTATTTGTGTAGGTGTTCTTTTTTGAATGAGATTCATATTTAAATCAGTGGACTTTGAGAAAGCAGATTGCATCCATAATGTGAGTGGGCTCATCCAATCAATTGAAGGCTGGAATAGAACAAAGACCAACCTCCCCCAGGCAGAAAGAAATTCTGCCAGCAGACTGCCGTTAGATTTGAATTGCATCTCTTCCCTGAGTTCCTAGAGTACCAAACTACTTCATCAGATTTTGGACTAACCGAGCCTCCATAATTGTGTGAAATATTCCTTAAAATAAATATCTCATCGACAGGATGTTGATAAAACCACTACTTTTATCATCATCCTTTTGGGTGTTTTTCTTTGGAGTACCCTGTCACATACTGACACAACTCTGAAAATACTATTAAGAAAAGCTTACATAGCCTGTTTAAATAGTTACTAATTAAATTATATGTATTGGTCTATCTGTGACTTTGGAAAATCTATAAGTAGCACTCCATAAAATATGAAGTCATTTAAATAATTTAACATACATTAAGAAAAAATGAAAGAATAAACTCAATTAGTTCATCCTTCTGATTAGCAATCTTGGCCATAGTTATAAGATTCTCTGGTGGAGAGGGAAAAGGCAGAAAGAACAAGTGGGCTCTAGTATTCAGTGAAATTCTTGGCCATAGTGGATTAGTCTTATAGAACTATTACAGTCTCCTCAACTATCACTGTCATTCAGTTATGCTCAGTACATTTTTTTTCTTCTTAATTGCTCAAAATACTCCACTGTGACACTGGCTACCTTGACTACATTGGGAGTGCAAAGAATCAAGTCATAGTATTTTATTGTTGGTATGATTGCTAATAAAGAACAGTAGTAGCACGAAAAATTGCAGACCACAAAACCCTGAAATCTCAAGGGTTCTACCTGTGCAGATTATGAAATACATTTTCTGCACAAAGATTAGAAAAGGTGAATAAAGATGAGCCCATGATATGGCATTTTAGTGTAAAAGGTAAGCCATCTAACTCAGAAAGACTATATCACATTGGAGGAATAGGGAACTTAATGATGTTACATCAGCTGAGTTATTTTCCAAGACCATTTTAAAAAGTTACAAAACTTATACTCTTAGTTGCATTAAAGTCTGGTTGCAAATGAAGTTATATTCAGCTTCAGGAAAGCTGGTGACAGGGTAAATTTTTTAAGAAAGGCCTCTAGTCCTCTCCCCAGGTACCAGATTTCTTTCTTTTGTTAAGGTAGCTCTTTTTTTTTCTTTTTTTTTTTTTATTGTTATTTATGTCTTTTACATTTTGTATTCCCCTTGGGCAGCCCACCACCAATTCACCCGTGATCCATCTCCATGGTCCCCTGTATTCTCCTCTCTTCCATTTTGTGCCCTTATCCTCCCCTCCCCCCACCCCCCCCACCGCTGTTAAGGTAGCTCTTAATGTAACAAACATGAATTAATTTTTACAGTACCAGGTAGTTGTGTGCTTAGTCAATTAATTTGTAGCTGGTCACAGCTCAGCATAAGCCAACTCATCTTTTAAACACTCCGGTTTGATATATTTGGTGAAAAAAATGTATTTGAAAGTTCTTTAGAGGTGCTTCAGATAGTTTCTGTACTCAATTTTGTTGTTCTCCTGCCATTGCTATAACCATGGCACCATGGGCACCTGATGGTGACGAGCAGGTTGATTGAATTTGATTATCTATGATCCACTTTACATTTCTAAATCCAGTAGCACACGCTACACCAACTATGCTTAACCATCCTTTAAATGAGAAAAACTTAATGTCGAACCCACAGGAAATGAATATTTTCTTTGTTTAATTATTGATCGCATAGGAGTGTTGTGTGATGTGAAGTTTAGCAGCCAGGATAAATAGTCCCCATAACTTAATGCAGTTTGTATAGATTACACCAATCAAAGATATAATTACACATTGAAGGAATAATATGTCCCACAATATAATTGGATACTAACTTTCTGTACAGTGGTGAACAAGTCAAAAGAAACCTTTTCAATAGCAAAGACAGATTCCGAAGTCAAATGATATAGGAACTTGCCCTTAGGGCTGACAGCATTGCCCAGTGTTATTTTAAGTCCATCTTGATGATGCTATGAACAGTGTTCTCTAATACATCAGAAGGCAACCAAAATACAACTGTTTTAGCTAACAGTACCCAACAAATTGACACTGCCTTGAAGTTCAAATAAATATGGTCTTTCGTTGTTGCATTGCTTCAAAATTGTGTAATCTTTTGCAACACAGAAAATGTAATTTTGATATAAAGATACTAATTTTCAATTTATTTGGAAAATTTACATGATCTGATACATTTCTGTGTGACCATGACCAGCTGGAGCTGGATGTTGCATACCTTTTCAGATGAGTTCTGTGATCACCAAGTACTTTCTTTTTACATCACCTGCCTAGATTCTATAATTCTATGCATTTGAAATCCTTATTTAATTTAAACCCTTAATTTCCCATATGTGACCATTTGGGCTATGAAGGAAAAATAAGTTGCCTGAAATTGTGGAAAGTGCAATTCCCTAGCACTAAGTCATCATGTCTTATTTCTTCTTTGGTATAGTATAATATAATATAATATTTATATTATATTATATTATATTATATTATATTATATTATATTATAATATATATAGTATGATATATATCACATATATTATATATGATATATATCACATATAGTATATATGATATATATTATATATACTATATATTATGTATATGATATAGATGTATATATGTAATATGTAATATATATAGTATGATATATAATTATATTATATATAATATATAATATGTTATATATTATATAGATCATAATATATATTATATATAATATAATATAATATATATATTATATTTAATATTATATATATAAATATAAATATACATATACATATATAATATATATTTTATATATTATATTATATTATATATATATATACACACACACACACACACACACACACACATTGGATGTAAGATGCAATGCCATTAAGAAATAAGGTGTGCCACCTCACACCAGTGAGAATGGCACACATTATAAAAACAGGCAATAACAAATGCTGGAGAGGATATGGAGAAAAAGGAACTCTTCTACATTGCTGGGAATGCAAATTGGTCCAACCACTGTGGAAAGCTATTTGGTGGTTCCTCAAACTGCTAAAAAAAGAGCTTCCATATGACCCGGCAATACCGCTTTTGGGAATCTACCCAAAGGACATAAAAACACAAATCCAAAAGGATACATGCATTCATATGTTTATTGCAGCACTGTTTACAGTAGCTAAGGTATGGAAACAACCCAGATGCCCAAAAATAGATGATTGGATCAAGAAGATGTGGTACATACACACAATGGAATACTATTCAGCATTCAAAAAAGATAAACACATGCAATTCGGAGCAACATGGATGGAGTTAGAAGGGATCATGCTCAGCGAAATAAGCCAGAAAGAAAGAGAAAAATATCGAATGGTATCACTTATTACAGGAATCTAGAAAAACCAAATAAGAGAGAGATATTCAGTGAGGGAGGGGGAGGATAAGGGTTCAAAATGGGGGAGAGGGAAGCACAAGGGACTGTGGTGATGGTTCACGGGTGAATTGGTGGTGGTAACCCACGGGGAATACACTATAATGTAAAAGACACAAATAATAATAAATATAAAAAATTTAAAAAGACATAAGGTGTGTATGTGTGTTTTCTTAATAAACAGTTGTGTATTTAGAAGACATTCAGATATTTCCTTTGCACGCCTGAACTTATAGTTAAAGAATATTATGAGGGCGACTCTACTGAAAGATTTTATTTGGCCTCAAATGAAAATATTCTTAGGACATTCGTTTTTCTGAATGAATCTGTTTTAAATGTGTTTCACTTTATCAGGTTAAAAATTATTTTCAAGCAAGTTCTGAGAACGTTCACAACCTTGAGTCCCAGTTTCTTCTTTGAATTGAATATGTTTAATTCTACCATTGCTAAGTGCAGGTTTAGCACTTGATGGAATTCTATAAAGTCTCTTCCTCATCCATTTTTTTTTCTGCCACTGTGTTCACACTACTTGCTCCTTATCAGTCTCAGCATATGAAGAAGAGCCCACATTTCTGTGGGTTCCAGAGTGGGATAGAAGGGAGGAAGAAGGGAGCAAGGAAGTCTGGAGGTGCATCAGAATCTTTCCTTTCCATGGTGTGGAGCAGTCAGGGGAGGGTCTAATTGATTTTACAAGCATCCTCTAGACACGACTCACAGAGGCATTCCTAATGCAGAATTCCAGGCAGAAGTAGGTAGTGGAGGGTAAAACTCTGGCACATAAGAAGCTTTCTAAATCTCTCCAAGCAGCTATCCAATGATTATATACATTAATTTGTTTCTTCAGCAGACCATAATTAATTAGTACCCAGTATTTTCCGGGCACTGTGATAAGGATTTCAGATATAGTATTATTGCAAAGTGAGGTATTTGCTATCAGGAGTCCAGTTAATTAAAATATAACAGGATAAATGTTATGCTAGAAATAATACATAAAAATAAAGGACTATGATCATTTAGGCAAGGATGTAATTAATATATCTGGTAAATACTCTCCTATAATTTTTATTCTGTGGTAGAAGAAAGAACTTATTTTATGCTGTTATTTTGTTCATATATTAAGAGGTACAGAAAATTACCGTCCTCGGCTAGTCTAGCTTTTGCCAGAGAGAGAGAAAAGCAATACTTTGCTACAGTGCAATGAGAAGTATCCACCAGAGCAAGATTGGCAGCCTTTGTGAAACCTTTATTTAGCAGTAATCCATGGTATATTTTTGTAGTTTAGGATGTCCTTAACTAATTTACATCAATCATGCCAAAGGGAGAGGGTAATGAGAACCTACAAAAGCAAAGGTAGAATAAAGCAAGGGTTCGACAATGAATGAATTAGAGATTACAACCCAGTTGGAAAGCAAAGCAGTAATTGAAATCATATGGACCATTTCATCGTTCATCTTTATTTCCTTAGTATCTAGCAAAGGTAGAACCACCAAGATTTAAAAGATTAATTGAAAACAGACTTCAACCCTGTAGGAAACAAAGCAGTAGTTGAAACCATGGAGAAGTACAGGCACATATGCACCTTGAATGAGTCCACCTCATGATTATCCACCTAGAAATGTATCTTTCCAACATTAATAGGGAGAAAACAATAAAACCTAGAAAGAATTCAATGATGGGGGAGAAAAGAAAGAAAACAGTGCAACAGAAAGAATAAGAGTATTAATCACAGGACATAATGTATCTTTTCTTGGTGGAATTAATGAATTATGCTGATAAATGACCTGACTGCCTGAGTCAGACATTCAATATACATATAAGAGGAGCTACTTTTATGTTACTTTTTCTGAGTTCATTAATAACCAAAGGGATTATAATGGATTTTGATAGGATTAAGTGACAATCAATAAAGTGAAATGGGAGTTTCATATGGAGAATAGTATATTCTATAATTAATATTAATCTCATAAAATACACTTTAGAAACTACGGATTAAATTTTGTCATATTCATGTTTTTGTATTTTATTCTTTATTACTCTTTCAAAATGCTTTTTTAATAGGAACATGATATTTTTAGGAATCCATTAATCATTGCCCTATTAATATTTTCATTCTTTTATATAACTTTTCAAATAAGATTATATTCCTTTTAGACTACTTTAAAATAATCTTTGGGGTTACCAATGTTCCCCTTTCAATGGCAAAAAAAAAGAGAGAATTCAATTAAAGTTTACATTCCCTCATCATATGGATTTTTAAGTACAATGCGCTGTATTTTATGCCTGATATAATTTAATTAGAATGGAAACTGAGCCCATAGTTTTAGTTTACATTCCCTCAGTTTTGCATATTAATTCAAAGAGTGAGAAAATAAATCTCCATTCTTTCTTCTACATCTGTCCTTTCCATTTGATTTCTAACTAGCCATCAGATTTTGTATCTATCTTTAATTCCTGTTTTGTTTTGTTTTTCTTATTTTGCATAGAAGCACTGGGGTGTAGGCCAGAAGTGCAGGAGTGAGAGGATTCACCAGAGACAGAATGGGGAGCGGAACAGGTAGATCTACTGAAATACACTGCTGAGGGGAGCAGCAAGAGAGACGAGAGAGGGTTGCTATGCCATATGTGGGTTAGTTCCCCAGCTGGGGATAGAATTCAGGCCACAGTGATGATAGCACTGAGACTTTACCCCTAGGCTACCAGGGAGGTCCATTCCTGGTTGTTATTAAGGTTGTCAAGCAAATAGCATATTTGCTCCAACATGGGAGAACTAACATAATTTTTGTTCACAGGATGTCAAATGTATCAACTCAATGAACTTCTGGTTTGTTGGCAAAAGACAGACACCAAAACCTAATTTTCTATGTAACCAGTACTGATTCATGGGCACAAAGAATTTCTATATTGTAAATGTTACTCAATTTTCTCTTTGATATCCTCATTTAAGAATAGATTTGTAATTTACAGATCTTAACCACATAGATTTTTTTTCAGTCATTTGATGCTTTTTCAGAAGTTATTAAACACTTCAAAGTGCCTTTTTTCACATCAACTTGAATTCATGTGCTGCAAGTCCAACATGATCATTTAGGGAATATCACAAATTCAAAACTCATTGAGTAACATTTTTTGATAATTTTTATCTCCTTGATCTTGAAAAATCTGCCAAGACAAGGTACATACTGGCATAGAGTAGCAAGGAAGTAATGTACTTGGCATCCATTTAAGACAGTTGTATTTTACTGTTTGTTTTGTTTGTTTGTTTTTTTAAATATATATTTTTATTGTTATTTATGTCTTTTACATTTTGTATTTCCCTTGGGTAGCCCACCACCAATTCACCCGTGATCCATCTCCATGGTCCCTTGTGTCCTTTTCTATTCCATTTTGTGCCCTTTTCCTTCCCTCCCTCCGCCTCCCTCCTCTCCCTCCCCCCCCCACTGATTGTTTCTCTCCCACCCGGCCTCCCTATAGTCCTGTTATAAGTGAAACACTTTGATATTTTTCTCTTTCTTTCTGGCTTATTTCACTGAGTATGATCCCCTCTAATTCCATCCATGTCGCTGCAAATTGCATGTGTTTATCTTCTTTCCATGATGAATAGTATTCCATTGTGTATATGTACCACATCTTCTTGATCCAATCATCTATTTTTGGACATCTGGCTTGCTTCCATACCTTTGCTATTGTGAACTGTGCCGCAATGAACATACGGGTGCATGTATCCTTTCGGATTAGTGTTTTTGTATCCTTTGGGTAAATTCCCAAAAGTGGGATTGCTGGGTCATATGGAAGCTCCATGTTTAGCAGTCTGAGGAATCGCCATACAGCTTTCCATAGTGGTTGGAGCAGTTCACATTCCCACCAGCAGTGTAGAAGAGTTCCTTTTTCTCCACATCCTTTCCAGCATTTGTTGTTGCCTGTA